>CALNHX010003375.1:0-151423 GCA_940337035.1 Agriotes lineatus | reverse complement strand
GCAACTTCCTATGACGGCTGTATATAAAAGCGGCCCTTATGTCGGGGATAGCCGTCGCGGCACTGTCGACAGCGTGTACTGTCGTTCGAGAGTTGGAAGCGAGCTAAATTAACCTGTAATCGCGGTTAAAAGTCAGTTTACGGTTGTTAATACAATGGAGTGTATTTCAAGTGTGTTATTAATTGTTAAAACATGGTCCGAATTTCCAGTTACACTCAGCAAATGTTTGACATTGACAGTTCACGAGTTTTGCGAATGAATAATTGTACACCACGGCCGCCTTACTTGTCTGCTTTTAGCGGTCCGCTTCGAAACGGGAGTTGCGTGTCCTTAGTATAGTGTTCTTGGTTAATTATAAGGTAAGACAACATACCGATGTTATATTTTAGGACTACTTGGAAAATTAAATGACAAGTTTACAATGTTCAGCTGAACCTACATTAGGATCCTTGATTAATAAAATTAAATTTACAAAAATAGTATCAAGTTGACTAGTATAATTGAATAATGGTTTGCATAGCGTTGTCCGCGGCATTAAATAATAGAATATAACACTCGGCCTTAATAAGTTTTTGGAATTTGTATAAGTCTTAATATACTTGAAAGACGATGATGTTGCGCTGTGCTTTGTTGCTGCATTTCCAGTTTTTGGATGAGTGGCCCATTGTGAGGATCTAAGAGTAACAAAATCTGTTAAAAATTTGTTATTTTGCTCTCAAATTGTTATATTTGGATGTACACAATCTTTGCTCGCTTTGTGTAGATCTGTTGGCTCAAAAGTCATAAGCAAATGCTATTTTTCATACCGTTTCACAACCATAGGCTACGTTGCTCCACGAATTCCACCTACAGCTAAGAACCTCTCTTTTTAGTCAAAACTCGGTAAAGGTAACACTTTTGTTTGAACAAATTTTGTATGGACCGATTTCGTATAAGTGAAAACCTGTCGGAGCATAACGTAGCTAGTTCGTTAGAACTAAGATGGTTAGGACATGCAAAAAAATTACCAAATGACAGGGTAAGTATCGAAAATAGGTAATACTAGAAAATCGAAAAATCAGTAGACTACACTCGAGATGGCTACAAGTTATGAAAGATTCACAGGAACATGGAATTCAGAACTGGAGGGTAAAGACAATGAGCAGAAGAAATGGAAGCAAAAGTTATGAGCATAAAAGGCCTGGTAAAGGTCTGCATAAATATTAATATGCTATAACACCCTGTATACTTTTATTAGAGATTGGAATAAAGATGTTAAGATGAACTTATATAAAATATGCCCTTATTTAAAATTGTTTGCTATTGAGTTTATTTCTTTGTTAGATCCGGTAGAACATTTACTCTTAAATCAGGTTAGGTTCAAGCTTTATAGCATATGATAAAATTATTTTCATTTATTAATCTTTGCTATCGTCTTGATTATCAAAATTGTTATACTTTATAGTTAATTAGTATTACGAGAATTATTTCAAAATGACACTTCTACAACTGTCAATGTCAAACTATGAAAAGTGAAAAGTTAGTCGAACTCATATCTGTTACAATTAATATCGTTTCAAATATTGACAATGGTAAGTACTTGTTTTAAGTATCTTATTCACTCACTATTGAAACTTATTATTGTTTATTTCTGTTTACATATACCTGTAATGACCTCACTTAAGTGCTCCGATCAGCTGCTTCGTTGAACCACATAGAACCGCTGCCCTGTCCGTAACAAGAACTGCCGACTAGACCCAGTGAAGCATGGGGTGGTTCAACACGAGATAACCTATAGAGCGGTAAACAGAGATAAATTAGATTGAACGCCAACCAGTTCCATCAATAAAAACGAAAATGCAAAAGTAAGCCCTACGAGAAACCGGGAAGCAAATGTGCCTACCTTTAAACTTTTTACCTTGGCAAAACCCCAAAGCTAAACGGGGTATAGTAGAATCGGTATGCAGCCTGCCACTGCCCGGCACTGCAACGACGGAGCGCCCTGACCTACTTTTGACGCTTACAACTTCATTTAGGTTCCACTTCACATTTATCTTACACTGCGGACAACTCAGCCTGAAAATAAGCATGCAACAGGCCCGGGGAAATCACAAAACAACATATAACAAACCGATCTATTGGTCTATATATATATATATACATGGTCCAAGAATGCATCAACGCATATAGTTACTGACGTTCGTCAGCGTACAAAGTAAAAATGGCGAATATGACTATTAATTCGGGCCCAGAATGAGTCACTAGCATTAATTTAGTGCGAGAATCATGATAGCGGAACACAGATTACAATTATTAATGTTAACTGGCGCACAAAGTAAAAAGGGCAAATATTACATGCACGTGGCAACTATATAACTGCTAACTTCTAGAATACACGCTGTCTTATTTATTGCAGTTTCGCCTGGCTCTACGTTCGGTGACAGGATTTCTCCTCACAGCAACGGAATGTCGCAAGGCCACAGCTGAAATTGCTGATGACTCGTTCTCAAGGCTGCCCTTCGCAGGACACTCATGCGGCACAACGGGAGCGACAAAAGCTCGCATGAAGAAGACGACCAACAGCACGCTCTCGCTGTATTTATCCCACCAAAGTTGCGGTTGGCCATGAAGAAAGAATGGGGCACCTCAACACAACTTGCACGAAAACACGCTATGACGCGGCACACACTCCTCGAAAGGACGCCCCCGCGGGGCGGCTAGAAGCCACACCCTAGGAACCGTTTGCAGTAGCAGCCGGCAACTCCCAACACTGACTGACTAAACTCAAGTCAATCACTTCACCCCCCCGACAGGGAAGGGCTCAGACAGACGGAGACCAAGCGAACAACATTAAAAAATCTCTCACAGGCTCGCGTTTTAAATTCAATGCAGAAAGCACTTCAGTAGCCAAGCTCGCAGCAATTACGAGACGGTAATAAACACAGGCGTTTAATAAAATTCAACATCCAATTGGTAGAAAAGGCATAAAGATATTTCTTTTGCAATACTGGTACATGTAAGACCCACCAGAAGTGCACATAAAGCTTTATGTTTCCAAGTAGCCATTCACAAGTGCATAATCTGAAAAATACACGCTTTAAAAAATCCCAGGATGCTATTTCGACTACCAGCTGTAGTAAATCATTCATGTTGTGTCTGAGGGGTGCCCTGAATACTGATAAAATATAATAAAATGCAATGAAAAGTCCGCTGAAGTCGCAATTGCACTTATTAAACGCTATCTAAATGCAAATTCAGTATCGAATTGCTAGGAGAGGCATAAAGATACTTCTTTTGCAATACCAGTACACGTAAAAAACACTAGAAGTGCACATGAAGCTTTATTTTTCCAAGTGACCATTCGAAAGTTCACAATCTGAAAAATACTAGATCTAAAAAATGTCAGGATGCTATTTCGGCTGCCAGCTGTAGTAAATCATTCATATTGTCTCTCATAAGTGCCATGAATACGGATAAAATATAATAAAATGCAATGAAAAGTTCACTGAAATCGCAATTGCACTTATTAAACGCTATCTTAATGCAAATTCAGCGTCCAATTGCTAGGAGAGGCATAAAGATTTGTTTTGCAATACTAGTACACGTAAAACACACCAGAAGTGCTCATAAAGCTTTACGTTTCCAAGTAGCCATTCGCAAGTGCATAATCTGAAAAATACACGCTCTAAAAAATCCCAGGATGCTATTTCGGCTGCCAGCTGTAGTAAATCGTTCATACTGTCAATGATGGATGCCATCAATACGAATAAAATATAGTAAGATGCAAGGAAAAGTCCGCTGGAGTAGCAAATGCACTTTTAAAACGATATCTTAATGCAAATTTAGCACCCAATTGCTAGTAGGGGCATAAAGATATTTCTTTTGCAATACTAGTACAAGTAAAACACACCAGAAGTGCACATAAAGCTTTATGTTTCCAAGTGGCCATTCGCAAGTGCATAATCTGAAAAATACACGCTCTAGAAAATTCCAGGATGCTATTAGGCTGCCAGCTGTAGTAAATCGTTCGTATTGTCACTGATGGGTGTCATGTATACGGATACAATATAGTAAAATGCAATGAAAAGCCCGTTGACGTAGCATCGTTTTCAAAATCGAGTTGCTATTTAAAATTTAAAGTTGTCCTCTATATCATAACTGGTATACTCAGTATGAGTAAAAATTTGCTGCATAATTACTAAAGTAAGTATGTTGTAAATCTGTTGAGAATATTCTAGATTTGTTTTTAATTTGTTTCCAACTTGGTGTTGATTCTCTGATAGGACTACTGAAATATTGCTGTAAACTGGCTGAAAGTTTGCTATCACGTTAATGAAATTTTACTACACATTTTTTTATTTATAAATAATTTTTACAAAATTGTTAAAATGTTCCTCTAAACTTGCTGAAATGTGGCTATAAGAATTGTTTAAGACCTTTCAAACTATATTGCAAGCTTGATTCAAATTTGTTGCAAAACCACTTAAAAGTTACGGCAAATTGTTGCAAAATTATTGGACCCTGCAGAAAATGTATTGCAACGTCGATAATAAAAATGTTATAATGTTTCTGGAAACTCCTGAAAACTCGACACACGTGTACAAGAAACTTGCTGCATTTAATATTCAGAAATGAGGTTCTAAACTGTCAATTAAAATTGTTGAAGTTATATGAATGGTTGTTTGGTGGTAACAAACAACACACTAATTCATAATTAAGAGTTAAATAATAATTAGTACAAACTATAAGATAGTTGGAAGTAATATGAAAGTTCAAAGTTAAGTTAATATTTGAATAAGTTACTTATAAAATTGTCAAATTAAAAATATACTGTATTTAAATATAATCCAGGGTGTTAGTTTTAAACATTTTGGTATATTATTCATTATAGTAAAATGTAATGATGTAGAATAACAACTGATATGAATTCTAAAATGTACATTTAATCCATTTCCATTGATAAAATTAAAGAATAAAACCCTTTTATCATCAGTAATTTATTTATGGAATAATTTACAAGAGTGCAAAAAACGAAATTTAGTGACAAATAAGGGAATATGTAAGAATTTTTAAAATAAAAACCAAACTTTAACATGAAGAAGGAGACCACTTAATTAAAGAAGAATTAAGACTATTGGAATTGGTAAGGTGAATTCGTTTGAACCTGAGTGATTGGAGGAGCCCCAGTTCAAGTTGCTGTCAAGGCTTAGATATGTGTAACTGATTTGAAGGGGTATGGTGTCACAAAGCTATAATTCGAGGAAATAAATCTGGACCTGTGAATGCTGGCTGAATTTCCATACAATTTGTTGTTAAGGTAGATACATCGGTGATTGGATTTGAATGGGTATGCTGTCATGAAGTCATCGTTGAAGTAAATGTCTCCAGAATGGCGTTAGTTGGTTGAATTCTATGGGAGTTGCTGTAAAGGAGAAGACATCTTGGAATTGCTGTTGGATGAGCTACAAAAGATTTACCATCTAAAAGAGCTGATTTGACACGGTTGTATTTTATTAATTATTGCTCATTAATTAATGTTCAAATACCACCATTACTTATTGATACAACTCAATTCGTTGGATATACAGAAACGCCAGGGTTCAATGCAATAAACTCAAATATACAGACTAAGTACTTAACCATAAAAATAACAGGATTTATTTTGTTTAACTATATATAATTTAAATACTAAATAAAACATAATATTCCGTGTATTTTACAACAAAAGATGATTTTAATCCAGCCAACGGACTAGCTAGACAACCCACTTTATCTCCCTGGTTTGGATAACTTCGGGGTCAATTCGGGAGCTCGAGACAGCCGTAAGGTTACTAAATCATAAAGGTACTGCCAACTGTGCAAACATATAGTTTTTGTCTCTTTTAATTTGGGGTTCCTGTCATTAGTGTCTCACGCTCACTCTCAGTTTCTTACAATATTCTGTCCTTTTTAATCTGGGGGAACAAAATCTTGGAATCGAATGGCGGTACCTGTATGTATTTAGTGACCTTAGAGAGCCGCAGTTTGTGGCGTCCTCGTACGGTTGAAGCTGTAAACCCAAAAAAGGTTGTCAGATTTGTTATGAATTCTACGGAGGTGAAAATTTGTTGTTTATTCGGGGATCAATTGCTTAAACTTTATGGGTAGCAGGTGCGTACTTTACTGGTGAGAAGCTGCCGTGCCCACAAGTGAAATAACAGTGAATTTAATTAATTTTTGGGACAATTCCAGCCATAACCTAAACTTCAGCTTACGAATCAAATCTGCTTCAGGAGCTTATATTTCGATAATAGGGCACTGCAGACCGTTTTAAGAGGTCCGCTAGTAGCATCCCCACAGGTGAGTGAAGCTCTCAACTTTTGCAAGTACGTAATTAGACCTGGGGACGGCGCGATACAAAAATAAACCCGGTTTACTGGGAGTTCACCAAAAGCAACTCCGCGACAGAGTTAAACTCTTGAATTCTAGTTAGGGACCTGGTGCATAGCTTTTTAATGAATTATGCGGGTGGTTTTGGGAAACGATTTCAAGGAGATGAATGTTCAAAGCTCTCACAGGCGTCTACTCGGCGAGCGACGTTTAAACTATGGACGGGGTTGGTTTTGAAGAGTATTGGCAAAGATCACAGGGTTATTCAACGGACCACTTTAATCTCCAACAGGAATTCGGGTTGTTTTCTAGGGAATGCTGGTCTCAGGAATCAAGTCTGACGGACGGGTTTAGGATCTAGGTTCAGGAGGGCCCAGAGCGGAAAGCTGATCAGGGACGGCGAACGCAAAATTCTTCAATAGCGTGCGTTCCTTGCTTTTATACCTTACGAGTCCTCCTTATCTAGGCTGAAGTTCGGGCAGGAATGCGTGAAAGACGGGCGGTCGTGCACTCGCGCAGAGCGACAGTTAATTGCGATATCTTCATTTTCGCATCCTAGAGATGCATTTACCTGCGATTTTTAGCGGCGTCCAAATTCAAACGCATTACAATGCGTATAAATACGAATTTCGGCAGGCGCTAACGTCACAGATTAGTTTTTGGGATTGCTGTATGAGACCTCAATAGTGTTCTATCCATTGTGACGCTGTGGGTTCAGGTTGAAGTAGGAAGTTTGCTTGTAGATACAAACACAAGTGGCAGAATACGCTGGTTGCATTTACACAACTCGACAAGGAAATTGGACCAGGTATATGTAAAATAAATATTAATCAATTTCAAAGGTGAAATAATAAGTTATGGACATAAATACTCCCGTTAACATATTTAAACTAACATGTATTGAATAGATATATTAATAGTCTGGCAGTGACAAATGAGAGTTGTCAAATAATGCTGAAGTAACCTCTTATTAGAAATCCTGTATATAATTTACTCAGAGTTGGGCAAACAGCCTGATTTGACATACATGATCCAAATTAGATATTTGACATATGTCGAACAAAGAGATTATGAGAACCAACCTTGCTAACTTGCCTTTGATGGAAGAGTTTTCAGAGTATTGGGAATATACGGCCCATTTAGATAAGATTTAGATTTTGATGTGTGAAACTATCGGTCATGTTACAAAATATATATAAAAACGACACTTTTATCACACATGTCTTGCGAAAAATGATCCAAAATAATCAAAATGTATCCCGTTGTTTGACCAACTCTTAGTAACCTATATATAAGGACTCTACCTTGCATTTAACCAAAAGATATTTACAAATATTTTGATAGTTTTCTAACGCAAGAACCGACCAGATTTAAGAGAGATTGTTCTATTACCTGAGCTATTAAAAGAAATAAATAATTTGATTAAAACAAATATTTTACTTAAAATACTTTGAATTAAATAAACAAGAATAGCTTAGCAGTACAGTAGCTGTTATACCGATGGGGCCACAATTATATATAACAGCAATGAGACAACATGAACAAGAAAATAACACGTATTGCTTGAGTAAGAAAGAGATAAACATAGTAGTAAATATCCGAGTAGGCATGACGCTTATTTTAATTATGACATAAGTCAACTAAACATGCCTACTAAAATAATTTTATCGTATGGTCATATCTTTCTTACTCGAGTATTCTATTTTGTTGTTAATGTTATCTTATTACTGTTATATATAATTATGGCCCCTTCCGTATAAATATTGGTGTGGTTTTAACCTTATATATTGCAAGATTGTTGTATGTGCTGACTACGTCAGCACCGCTGTAATTTTCGGCCATGAGTATGGCCTAATAGATCTGTTTACTGTATCCGACTTATGATTATCCCTTGTATTTGTGCATGCTTGTTTACAGGGTGACTTAATTACTGTGTCAAGATTGATGTAAGGTGAAGACTGGGTGTTTAAGCGTTGTAGATAAGTCAAATGCACTCGTCGCTGCAGTGCTGAAGTTTATAAGGCTGATACTATATTCGACTCCCGTTAAGCTTCAGGTTTCGCCAAGGTGATAAGTTAGAAGGTAGGCACATTTGATTTTCCCGGTTTTACTCTGGGTCTATCCTTATATTTTCGTTTACGTCAATGAAACCGGGTAGCGCCCTATTCAATTTTATCAATGTTTACCGCCCCTTTGGCCGTTGCCCTTAGATGATCTCGTAAAGAACCCTCCCTCGCTCCACTGATGTTTAGCTGGCATTTTCTTGTTGAGGGTTGGGCAGCGGCCTAGGTGAGGCGTTGTACCGATTATGTAAAATATTGTCCGTGCCGTTTAGTTTTTGTATGTGCCGGCGCGGTGTCGTACAACCCGTTTTAGACCGTAACAAAGGAACCGAATCTTTAATTTTTGGAACGTACTTAAACCACCTTGTTGACGAACCATCCTGAATTGTCCCTTATTTTGCATCTTATCTGTAAGTTAGTAAACACAGTAAAAAATTTACAGAAGTTGCAATCTACCAACATTTTTAGTCTGGCATAAAATTTGTAAAATCTGAAAAATTTACAAGAGATAGAAATAAAGAAAAGTTTTAAAATTTTTTACATTTTTATTGTGTGTGTGTGTGTGTGTGTAACAGTAACCTCATTTTACCTTGCGGTGTAGAGCTACATCTTTATTATTCCTGTTTATTATACGCCACGCGAAACGTTACTGCGAAGTTCTACTCCTGCATTGCAAATCATAAATAATGCGTACTACAATTTTAAACCTTCTCAACACCTTGTACACTTTAAAATTAAACTGCAATTAGAAAAGGACGTTGAATTCGATATTACATCCAAATTTGTTTATATAATTTTAGAAGACGTATTGCCTATATGGCTCCATTCTTTATTACATTTTTTAGCTGTTTTGAAGTAGTTCTGAGGATTGCAAGCCATCCGCTTGGCGGCTCCACATAGTTCATTTTGTTCACTCATAAAACGTGCTTTAATAGCAAATATAACAAAGATGTTGCTGCTTTTATTAAGAGGAACGGGACAGTGCGAAAAGGGGATTAGATGCGAATAGATCTTTGAGTTGTTTAGTAGATATGTATTTTTAGTTTTCTGTTAATTGTTCAGTAAATACATTTTAAAAGCATTTGTTGTTTGGTAAGCTTTTACATTGTTTAAATTAAGTAACTTTTTCCGTACATATACATATATTTCTATTTTTAACGTCCCCATCAATTTTTTCTATTACAATCCCGCATTGAGTTTTAGTACAAACAGCTGACACTAACATTCCAACCCTGCCAGTGGCCGTCATTGCCAATTACGATAGCCTCTGTTTCCTTCTTTGATTCGTCAATTGCTGTAAAAACGATCTTGATGTCAGCAACACCTTCTGCCTGAATCACTTTGCAGCCAGCTTGCTGTTGTGTACAGTAATTAGAGCAATCAGTTGCATCTTATTTTTAGTATTAGTTAGAAATTTTGCTTGTCCAAGAGTGACATTAATTCCTTCTTCCACTTTCACTTCAACATGTGTAGTAGTAAATGATCTGCGCAAATGTACGAGTATGTCGTCTTTGGTGTTGGGTGCTTCACCATAACCATCTCACCTGCCCACTTTCTTGAACCCTTTATATAATACACTTGGAGCGAATATTACGAGTTCATAGGCGTAATTTTTGAATTTTTGCCAAACAGAAAAAGTTACGTTTTTACCCCCCCCCCCCCCCCCCAACATATCTGCGTAATCCTTTACTGGACTGCAAAAATGCATAAGACCATTTTTATTGTCAATTAAATGTAGATTAATTTTGTATAAAGTAATGTTCACAGTAAACTTCACAGGCAACGAGATATTTGCAAAAAACTGTTGAAACCTACCATTTTACCACCTTTGTGACGTCATAGCTCCTCATTCCACAGGCTAAGAAAGCGACAACAGGAGTTTTTCTACTGAGGAAACACCGCGAATTACGATGGTATCACTTGTCGGTATAAACCTACTCAGTCCCCACGAAAATAATTATTAATTCTCTTGGCCTCCCTACTAAAAAGGAAGTAATAAATTCGTAGAGAATTTAGTGATGGGCACTATCGAATGATTTCTACTATCGAATACTTACTAAATAACTAGTACCAACTATCGAATGAATATATTGGAATATTTTTATTCGTTTCCCCTATATGCGCCATTTGCTTAAGAATACTTATTAAATGAATGCTCCTAACTATCCAATGCATTTACTCGAATATCATATTCGCTTTAAAATTCAGAATATCTTTAAAGGCGTATAATAATAAAATAATAATTGATAATACTAATTGCGATGTGTGAAATTGTAGATCCAATGTCTAATTTAAGCGATATATAATTCGCGGTGCGCTCCATCTGTTTTAGAATAGACAATGCGGCATGTATGGATGGCCGTCGATTTATTTAATATTTTGGGTCTTCGTTTTGGCAACCAAATAACCTGTAGTTTACTGCAAAAGTGCTGTACTTACATCGCAATTCGATAGGTAGCAACCGGCGAAAACCAAATGAATAATTCATTCAAACCGAATGAATAACTCATTCATACCGAGTGAATAATTCATTCGTTCCATTCGGCTTGAAATTTCAGTTGCTTTCCGATGGTGTAAATGACGAATGAATAAAACCATTCATTCGTTTTACCTATCGAACAATTCGAATAATCCGTTACTATCGAACTATTCGATACTTTTCATTCATTATTCATTCGTTCCCATCACTAGTAGAGATCACGTAGTCAGATTATTGTACAACATTGCTTGCTTGCTACGCTTTCCCCGTATACGTATTAAATACGTATTAGAAAACTATATTCCTTGTAAGTAGATACAATTTTAAAACATTTTGTATATGTTTAAATGAAACAACGAACTTAACCTAATTTAATTTTATAATTCCAATTATAGTTAAATTGTTTGATCAACTGGAGTGCTCTGTAATTATAAAAATGGACGGAAGCATGAATTAGTTGATTATACTGGATGCCATCCAACAGCCAGCAAATTGGATGAAAATGCAGTTGGAAACATACCTGAACAGCCAGGGATCGTCAACAGTGCAGCTAATCAGTTACTGACCATTAAAGAGGAGGAACTTGACATAAAAGATGAATTGCTTGCTACATGTTCAGGAACCAAAAGCCTTGCAGAGGGATCATTTGTGTGCTGCAATATCTGTGAATATAAAACAGATAAGCGGAGTAATTTTTTGGAACACATGAAGACTCATACTGGAGCAAAGCCTTACGTGTGTTCTGATTGTGGATATCGAGGCAACGAAGGAAAAGTTGCGTTATCTAAACATATGAGAATCCATACAGGTGAAAAACCGTATACTTGTTCTATTTGCCAGCATAAAACAGCTTGGAGAAGTTCTTTCGTGGACACATATGAAAACTCACAAAACTCAAGCAGGAAAACCATATTTCTTGTTCTGTTTGCAAATATAAATCAACTGTGAAATATAATTTAGAGAGACATATGCAAACTCATGTAGTAGAAAAACCCTATTCTTGTTCTATTTTGCGAGTATAAAGCAATTCAGAAAAGTAATTTGCTTAAACATATAGAAACTCATATAAAAACTCCTACTACAGTAGAAAAACCTTATTCTTGTAATATTTGTGATTATAGAGCAGCCGTGAGACGGAGGACACTAGCTGATCATATGAAAAGGCATACAGGTGAAAAACCGTACGCATGTTCAATTTGTGAATATAAGGCAACTCAGAAAAATTCATTAAATGCACATATGAAAACGCATACAGGGAGAAAAACCTTTTTCTTGTCTGTTTGTGAGTATAAAGCAGCTGAGAAAAAGACAATAGTGGAACATATGAGGACGCATACAGGAGAAAAAACCTTATTGTTGTTCTGTTTGTGAGTATAAAGCAGCCTCGAGAAGAACAATAGTGGATCATATGAGGACACACACAGGAGAAAAACCTTATGCTTGTTCTCTTTGTGAGTATAAAACGGCTCAGAAAAATACATTAGTTGCACATATTAAGACACATACAGGAGAAAAAACCCATATTCATGTTTTCATTGCGAGTATAAAGCAGCACAGAAAATTACACTAGTTGTACATATGAAGACGCACAGGAAATAAACCCTATTCTTGTTCTGTATGTAATTATAAACTAACAAATGAAAATGTATTACGTAGACATTAAAGGATTCATAGAGGAGAAAAACTCCATTTGTGTTCTATTGCGAATATATATTGCAGTGGATCTACCTTGTATTAGGTCTATAATTATCTAATAATTACTCTACTTTATACCTCGGCTAGCTATTTTAATTTATCTATTATAATGATACAGTCTATTTGATTTTAATTGATCGGTAAAGCTTTGCGACTCTTTCAAGGTGAGGTTCCTATCTTTATCAGCCCTTTCTACTATATGCTATTAATGTTTAAAATCACGATAACTCAGTTTTCAGAATGACGGCAAATGTCAATCCTGTTCTGTCAAATTAAACATGCCCAATGCAGATTAGATATTACAAACTAACAAGTTAATTCAATGTCATGAATGATTTACCTTTTATCTGTAAGTCTCTTTTAATAAATACCACAGTTTATTTTTATGTTATAGCTTTGTTTCAGTCACTTTATATCTCATACTAGACAAACTTGGCAATCTGTGCACTTCCTTCTAGTACACTCACTCCAACTGCAGACAGCTCCAGAGTCCCAAGATCTCCGTAAACTCCTTCCAAAAAACACAGCAAACTGCTTCCAGCCGCTATTAACTACTACGTCTCGCCTTAACTTATTCTTGTGTTCAAATGACACCTATCCCAGTTAGTTCAGCTATTAACAATCCTTTTCTACAGGTATTATGGTCCAAATCCAGTTGTCCCCAGATGATCGGTCCCTCTCTCTGCTTCACAATTCCTGTAGCTCTGAAACTCCAATCAAGCAAACGGATGTCCACCTTCTTCACTAGTTTTGACAGGCTACCAACACTTCCATAACGTCCAACTAATTATGTTTTTTCTGAATTGTAACTTCTTACAATAAATCACTCTCTTGCCAAAGTACAGATGTTGATTGCGCCATAGATAGAACCAGCTTACTTCTCAATCCTCTCTGCTTCTTAGTCGAGTAGATATGTTTAGCTTCCTTATTAATCTTCTATGCTTCTTACATGCTAATTATACTTGTCTTGCTTCCATCCATTACGTATTAAAACTTGATCCATTATTAACGCTTCTATGTTTTTACACTTTGATGAATTCCATTTAATATCACCTCGCAGATTTTGTCTTACTCTATTTATTCAACCTAACACTTTTAAATAAAAATAGACAGAAATATCCAATTTTATATTACACCCAAATTCAAATTACATCATTTTTCAAGTTATTTTCTAATAATTAGGACAAAATTCCTGACTACCACTTCTCATTATTCAAGCTTACTATCCTTATAAAATATCTGACTTATACATTCTAGAGTATTCAATTTGTAATATCTGCTTACTGTGCTTGTATTGATGTATTACTTATGTAACCAATATTTAATTGTAAAATATTATTCCAAATACTCAGTTATCTCTTGTTAAACATTCATATGCTTTAGGTTAATTAGATCTCAAATACTACTTTACTTGGATTTAAACTAACAACTTTGTTATCCTTCCTGCTTCGCTCCTTTTTTATAATAACCCAAAATTACATATTTACCCCTGACTACTTTTATTCTACTTGAACCATAACAATACAGGGTGTCCAAAAAATGGCGGATTAACTCTTCAGTGCGTTACTTGGGATGCCTAATGAACCATGGAAAAAATATGAAAAAAATTTCCCTGGGCCGTATTTTTCGAAATATTTCTGGTCAAAGGTGGGTAATGAAATCCAATTTATTTAAATAAATAGTGTATAATTATAATGTCAAATATATCTGGGACTTATTAAAATATCTGTTTTTTTAATATTCTTGGGATTTAACTAAATTGTTTTCAATATTTATGTATTTAAAAAACTGATTTCCTGTTGAGTTTGTCAATTACTAAATATGCAAACAGGCTTTGTACAATAATAATATACGAAATCAAGCTTGGCATTGAAATATTTTGTTGTATGAATAATATGTTGGTGGCACTGTAAGTTCATGTCAAATTCGATGTTAGCAGGTTAGGGTTTTGCGACAGTTTGTGTCAAAACTGACGCAAAACCTAACCTACTAACCTCGAATTTGACATAGACTTACAGTGTCACCAACATATTAACAACTTACTATGGATACATTTTTGATTGAGAAATTGTTGCAGTATCAATGTTGCCAGATTTATTTTTATTAATTTCGAAAAATGCGGCCCAGGGATTTTTTTTTCATATTTTTCCAGGGGTTCATAAGGCATCCCTCAGTAACGCACGTAGAGTTAATCCGCCATTTTTTGGACACCCTGTATATATTGTAATGACTTCTACCCTATCGTTGACAACGTTATTAAATATGTAATTTTAATTTGTTATTAAAAATAAATACGGTCACTACACAATACTTTGTTTCATTCAATTCGAATTTTGGCTGATTAAATGCCACAGCAATCTCTAAGTTTGTTACTGGTTAATCCAACAAACGGTAGTACGCCCTCAAATTATATTTCACTCATCTGTAACTTTATATTAGCTAGCTCGGGAAAATTAAACATGAAACTGAAATCTCTGGGTTGGGATCCTAGCTTTTGTTAAAATACTTTAATATGAAAAGTACGCCACTGGGTGGCAATGAAACTGGGAACGCAGCGCGCAAGTGCTGCTTGTTCTGTCAAATAGCTGACCAATAATCGAAATATGCTGACAGCTCGCGTGTTTATTTAAGTTGCAAACGGATTTAATGAGCAAATTTTCCGGTAAGTTTTAAAATTATCGCGCCTTCAAAACGGCGTCACCTGGTTCATTTGTTTCAGGCTAAAACCTCGACTAAATTGTTTCAAAAGGACGCTTAACATGCATTTGTTTTTTCTAACCTCAATTGGCAAATTCTAATACGGATCCTGGATAACGGGCTGCTCATGGACATTAAAATTGAATGTAATTCGCTTCTTTGAGTCGTGCTTTAGATATGATACACTTTCCGAACCTATAGCGCCGGTTATTCATTCGAAGGCACTAACCTCAAATTGTAGGATCGTGGCCGCTTGCTCGGACCCCTCTCCGGTGCCTGCTGTGGAAGCTGGAGCCCCCTGGGTGGAGGAATGGCTGATGCTGGTAGTCCCCACTGCGCTGAATGGCTGGTAACCCTCGCATAGGCTCAGGAACCTCTACGGTTGTAGACTCCTGCTGGTCCGGAAGCCGAAGTCGCTGCCGTTTCCGTCCGAAGGAGGTAGCCGAAGCAAAATAATCTCAGGACGTGGATTTTGCTACCTTCATTTGTGCAGATGCTCCTCAAAATTCTGAACACACTCGTATATTTTATAACTCTCTATTTTAATGTTTACTATTTAAAAATTTAATTTTTCTGGAGAGCAAAACCTGGCTGTCAATTCAAGAATTTATTCAAGTGTTAATGCCCCCTGGTCGTTATAAACAAAACACTATTTAACAATTTGAAAAAAGAAAATCAACCAAGTACAATAATATTACTTTTACAATTAAATTGAACTTAAGTTATAAATATTTACAAAACCTTAATACTAAAATAATTGTCCTTTGAATTTCGGATTTTTCACTGTCTTATTCCGCCACTTAGTTTGTTTTTAATTTTACTGATCGTTCATTCCGCCACTACACTGATTAGTTTTTACATCACTCTTGTTTCATATCCGGTCGTTTTCTTTTCTGCAACTTTTACTAAAACTGCTTCCTTTTCCTCAATTCTCACATCTTGCTGTAGCATGTAGTAATTTCTTTGTTTGCCTGGTTTACGCATTCTGCACAGTCCATCTATGATCCTTTTATTCTTACCTATTATTTTAAAATGCTCATAAAATTGTCCACATGTTAATTACTTTAATTTCTACGCTTCTTTTAGACTGAACATATTTCGAACCCTTCTGTGCCAGTTTTATTCAAATGGGTTTAGCTTTACTTCGCACAAACCTTTTATATTATGCTAAAATTACATCAATGATTCCAACTTATGAAAATTGAGTTTCTTTCTTTGCCTATGTGTTCTAATAATCTCAATGCTACTGGCCATTTTTGCCAATGTAATTACGGGCTGACAATTTATGTGAAATTTTGTAGTTGTGTGATTTATCCCAACTCTGTGCTTTTGTGATTTGATTTATAATTTGTTGCACTGCAACTAGAGTTGAATGGAGGGCTAAATACCATCGCAATATGTTACAAGTTGCTAAATTGAAGTGTTTTAGGTACACGACGTGGTTCGGGTCAAGTGCCTAAAAACTTATTTTCAACGCATATCATACAAAATTTTATCTACTGTGCTTTAATAGACCCTATTAATCACTGTTTTCAGTGTTTTAATCGTTACATTACAACGCTACAGTAGATAAAGTACTTTAGGTAGACATTTGAGAGTGTAAGACAACACGAAAATGTATTTTAATTGCACATTACTACACCTGGGATTCAAAACGTATTGTGTAAATAATAATGAGAATAATACTAATCTTTCACAATCATTCACTCAAATCTCCAACCACAATCACCAGTCACAAAAATTTCAGGTGTAACAACATATGAAGAAACCCTCTTACTCCCTGGAAGAAACATACATGAGTAATTCATATCATTAATAATTGAATAATGTTGAAAGTTTATCAATAAGTGCTAAACATCTGTATCATTTTTTGTAAGTTCAAGTTACAATGGAAACCACAATCTTAAATTAGCCACATTTTCTAATATTGATTGACATATTTCACTTTGTATTTAAATTCTGTAAATCAAGCATTTAATGTTGAAAGTTTTCTGTTTTTAAATAAAAATTTAAAAAACTTAAATGCCATAAGTTGCAAAAGGAATGTGTTTTAAACACCCGATGTGAAAATTGTGTTACGAGGCGAAGCCAAGTTGGACAACACGTTTAGTGTTTAAAACACGTCAATTTAGCAACGTATTTCATGCAAGTTTTTTTCTGTAAGCGTTTTATAACATAATTTATTTTTAAAAATACTAATGATTTTAATCCATTGTCAAAAATTTTCATAATTTCGAATTTTACAAAAGCAATTAAAAAGTCACTATTATAAAACGCTTGTAGAAAAATAATATTAAATGATGGAGAGTGTAGATTGTCGATACATTACATTAAGTACGGGCGTGTCACCAAAGCTGGGCAGAAAAATGTTAATCCATTAATTAACGAAGTTAACATATTGCTTAAATTATTAACTTTTAAGTTAATTTCAAAAATTATTAACGGTCTTATTAACTTTAGTTAAATTCAACTTCCGTTAACTTAAGTCCGTTACTCAGAACGGTAATCTATGAGGCGACTAATATAGTTCGTGCACTTTGCTCCAGAGGTCACGGCAAGCGTAAATCGGGACTGACAATGACAACCCTTATCTATTCTCTATGACTAGCACCGGCGAGCCGTCAGATTGACTGCTCGATTTGTGTTGGTTTACCTTCTCTACCCAGCCTACCCTACTTAGAATCCTTGACTAAATGACTGACTAGTTAATCATTAAAGTAAGTCAGTGTATACTATATATTCCAGTCCAGTCCAATTCGATAAGTAACTGTAACGGTTAACTTTAACTTCAGTTAAAATTTAAAAAACTAACGCTTTAACAATTAACGAAGTTAACTTTTTGAGTAGGGGAATAACGATTAACGAAGTTACATTTTAGATTAACTTTGCCCAAATGTGCGTGTCACACTGGAGTTTTCAAGTTCATTTTGGCAGATGTTGGAAGAGGATTAAAAGTGCGAAGGTGGTATGCATAGTGAAGTGACAGAAAGTAGGGGTAGTGTATCTCGATAAATAAGCATTTTCAAAAAAGCTTAATCAACTTATTTTGAAACAAAATCTCTACTTTTTGTTTGTGAGTGATTTTAAAATACACCCAGTATATTCAAAAGTTTTTGGCAGAGGTACTTAATACAGGTATACAAGGTCACAATTTAAAAACTTACAGTGTGTTATATCTGTGGAAGTAAAATAGTTATTTATGTATTAAGGGCATAATAAATCGATTATAGCACGAGGGAACGTTTAAAGCACAACACGCAGCGGAGAGCTTTAAATTTCCCGAGAGCCATAATTGTGATTAGGCACGTGGTACATACAACGTTTTATTTTATTTTGATTGTCAAAATAGACAAAATTCAAGGATTCAGTATTCTGTCTACAGACTACTGCGTCATCGTTGTGCTATAGTTTCTATGTAGATAGTTGGTGTTGCTAAATTACAGTGTTGGCGCTTGTTTTACTGCTTAGTAACTTTATAGGCTCTAGGGCCATAAGAGCCGTTTTACGGTCGCTATCGAGGGCCAATAAACAAGATTATGGTTCCAAAATGAAATAAAGGATATTTAAAATTCATGGAAATTTATAAAAGAATCGCTAAATAAGGTAGCAAGAGAAGTATGCGGAGTGATAAAAATTAAGGAACAAAACAAGCAAACCAGATGGTGGAACGAAGAGATAAAGACAGAAATAAAAATCGAAAGAGAAATGGAAGGAATATTTGAGAGGTAGAACGAAGGAAAAATATGACAGATACAAAGAGCAGCGAAATAAAGTGAAACTGATGGTAAAACAAGCCAAGCAAGTATCATGGGAAGAATTCGGTGCCAAGATGGAGAGGGACTACGCCGGAAATCAAAAACTGTTTTATAGAGTATTAAAAACTCTCAGACAAGGTAAAACACACAAGACAAAATACATCAAAAGTAAAGAAGGGAAAATGCTAGAAGAAGATGAGGATATTATAAAGAGATGGAAGGAGTATTTCGAGGAACTTTTAATAATAGATAAGACTTGTAACACAATAATTGAAGAAATACGTGATGACCCTGCAGAAAATAGTGAACAGGACGAAGATATAACAACAGAAGAAGTGACTGAAGCCATGAAAAGACTAAAAAGAGGTAAAGCAGCAGGCCATGACGGTATATACACGGAGATGATCTCGAATCTAGGAACGAAGGCGATAGACATAATAGTAAAACTAATAAATAAAGTTTGGAGAGAGGAGCAAATTCCACGGGACTGGGAGATAGGAATCCTACTGCCAGTGTACAAGAAAGGAAGTAAAAGGGACTGCACTAATTATAGAGGCATTACGTTGTTGTGCATATTAGCCAAAATATATGAATGGATACTAGCTAAAAGACTAGAAAAGACAATAGAAGGACAATTAGAAGACGCACAATGTGGATTTAGAAAGGGACGGGGCGTTCAAGACCATATATTCTCAGTAAAACAACTGATAGAGAAATACGATAATAATAAAATATATGTGGCTTTCATCGACATCAAAAAAGCGTTCGATAGTGTACCTAGAGCTTTAGTTTGGAACAGTACCTCGGAAACACCTTTCTTGAAAGCTATAACTAACAATTCTTTCCCGTTGTTTGTGGATACCTATTTAAATAAAAATTGAAAATAGAAATCGCTAAAAAGGTAAGTTGTTTGAAGCACCAGTACGATAATTTAAATTTAGCTTTCAGACCATTTCTTTCGTAAAACTTGGTTGGAGGTAAATTCATGATAAGATCTTCCCCAATTGGTATATTTGCACGTTGTAGTACTGCTTTCTATTTTAACAATACCAAACGAAATCATAAGCAATAATAACGACTAAATTAATCAACAAATTATACTGTGAACGTAAATAATATAAATGAGAAAATACACGAAAAAACTATCAGGAAACTGATAAAAAACAATAAAAAATCAAAGTAAAAAATACACTGAAGGGTCATATTATTGTTGTAAAATTTTAAGAAACGCCTTAAAATTTAATCAAATATTTGCATTGTAGTCAACGTAGTAACTGATGTTACATTGCAAATTTGAAATTCCCGCTCGTGGGTATACAGCGCTCTGCGGAGAATCGCTAAACTACACATATGCCCAGGCCGCATACAGTGACGTTTGTCAAACAATTCAGCAGGTCGTGCATTTAAGTATAAACGTAGTTACATTCATAAATTAGGAACTATGTCATAGCCGCACTAGATGAAAATAATTGTTGATCATACTTTACAACATGGAGGGGAATTATTATGACTCATAAGGTAACCTTCCCCATTCAATCCCCAGGGCTCTAGCTACCCCAATAAAATAAAATAAAATAGTAACACACACCTTGTGATATCTGATTGAAAAGCTATTAAATTATTAAAACTATTTGTATAATTGGGCAAGTATTGTGCTTGCATTAAATAAATAAATCCGACATAATAATTTTCCTTGCTTGCTTGCTTGCTTGACGCCACTTTGGGAGCGAACCCATGGGCCGAATTGGCTGATTTTGGTGTAAATCGCGTCAGGGCGACTCAAGTAAGCCAGTAGTAGGGTTTTATAAGTGACTTTTTTTATGTGGATAACCTAACCTCAAAATTAACTCATCACAAAATGGATCACTCTTGTACAAATTGCTTAAATGAATTATTTCGCGTCCAATTACGGTGCAGAACGCTAGTAGTAAATAAATAACGAAGAGGGAAAATTAAGTTGTTACGGTTAATTTGTCTTTTTTGCATGCTTTATTAAAATGAACTTTATATGGTACATTTTCCAAATTTATTTATTTATTGGCTTTAAGTTTCTCGGTAGATTATACAACTTTTATTGCATTTGAAGTTTTGGGTTAGAGCTACAAATGCCAGTGTTCTTAACTTTTCTATACTCTATTTTTTAACGCCGCAGGCAAAGTTATACAACTCTATATACTATTTCCAATGTAATCTAGATTCAATAATTTTCTTTTTAACGAGTGTAATCCAGGACGGCATAAAGAAGTATGTCATAAAGTTAGGTTACTGTATGTGACAGTTCGATTAATGTCATATTTAATGTTAATTATAAGGTAAGACAACATACCGATGTTATATTTTAGGACTACTTGGAAAATTAAATGAAAAGTTTACAATGTCCAGCTGAACCTACATTAGGATCCTTCATTAATAAAATTAAATTTAAAAAATAGTATCAAGTTGACTAGTATAATTGAATAATGGGTTGTATAACGTTGTCCGCGGCATTAAATAATAGAATATAACACTCAGCCTTGATAATTTTTTATAGGTTTTAATATACTTGAAAGACGATGATATTTTCCCTGCATTCATTCGGCTTCGCTCGAATGATGTTGCGCTGTGCTTCGTTGCTGCATTTCCAGTTTTTGAATGAGTTGCCCATTGTGAGAATCTAAGAGTAACAAAAGATGTTAAGAATTTGTTATTTTGCTCTCAAATTGTTATATTTGGACGTACAAAATCTTTGCTCGCTTTGTGTAGATCTGTTGGCTCAAAAGTCATAAGCGAATGCTATTTTGCATGCCGTTTTACAACCATAGGCTAAGTGCTACGTTGATGCACGAATTCCACCTTTCTACAGCTAAGGACCTCTCTTTTTAGTCAAAACTCGGTAAAGATAACACTCGTATACGTGAAAACCGGTCGGTGCATAACGTAGCTAGTTCGTTAGAACTAAGATGATTAGGACATGCAAAAAAATTACCTTACTTATATAAACTTATATAAAATATACCCGTATTTAAAATTGTTTACTATTGAGTTTATTTCTTTGTTAGATCCGGTAGAACATTTACTCTTAAATCAGGTTAGGTTCAAGCTTTATAGAATATGATAAAATTATTTTCATTTATTAATCTTTGCTATCGTTCTGATTATCAAAATTGTTATACTTTATAGTTAATTAGTATTACGAGAATTATTTCAAAATGACACTTCTACAACTGTCAATGTCAAACTATGAAAAGTGAAAAGTTAGTCGAACTAATATCTGTTACAATTAATATCGTTTCAAATATTGACAATGGTAAGTACTTGTTTTAAATATCTTATTCACTCACTATTGAAACTTGTTTATTTCTGTTTACATATACCTGTAATGACCTCACTTAAGTGCTCAGATCAGCTGCTCCGTTGAATCAAGTACATGCCGCCTGCTCACATAGAACCGCTGCCCTGCCCGTAACAAGAAGTGCAGACTAGACCCAGTGAAGCAAGGGGTGGTTCAACACGAGATAACCTATAGAGCGGTAAACAGGGATAAATTAGATTGAGCGCCACCCAGTTCCATCAATAAAAACGAAAATGAAAAAGTAAGCCCAACGAGAAACCGAGAAGCAAATGTACCTACCTTTAAACTTTTTACCTTGGCAAAACCCCAAAGCTAAACGGGGTATAGTAGAATCGGTATGCAGCCTGCGACTCCCCAGCACTGCGACGACGAAGCGCCCTGACCTACCTTTGACGCTTACAACTTCGTTTAGGCTCCACTTCACATTTATCTTACACTGCGGACAACTCAGCCTGAAAATAAGCATGCAACAGGCTCGGGGAAATCACAAGACAACATATAACAAACCGATCTATTGGTCTAGCACACACACACACACACACACACATACACCTATACAGGTATTACCATTCTTGCGGCATCACCATCCTGTGCATCGATTGTGACCACAACGATCTCTCCATGCGCAATAGAAGCACATATCCATGACGTGAAGGCCAATTCAACTAGATTTCGTTTACACTCCGTGAGAGCGGAGATATTATGTATCATCGACTTGTGACATCTCTATGTCACACTAATAGCTCTACACCAGCAATGTGTGAACTGAGGTCAGAGTATTGGACCACGAAGAAATTGTGCGAGTGTAAATTCATACCTAGAGCATAGATATTGTGACCTCCATTGCACAATAATAGTTCTACCACAAATGTGTGTAAACTGATGTCTCAATATTGGAGCACAAGGCAAGTGTGTGAATGTAAATTAATATGTTCCTAAAGCAACCCATATTGTGGCTTCTAGGTTACAAATACCAATAGGTGACCATGAAACATGTATCAAAATAAAATCTGATATTGTATGTAACATGGACTGGTAATTTTTCTTATTCTTTAATTTTTGTCATTTTGACAATAAAAAAAGCATTTATAAATTATAAATGTAGGGCCAAATACTTAGTTGAAATTAATCTAAATGCATGTAACTTTATGTGAAAAAAGTTTTAAAGATATCAAAGATCACATTGTTGATCTTTTAGAAAGAATAGAAGCGTCAACATTCTTTGTTTGTAAATAACCTTTTTCAAATGGTACCGTGGTGCAACATCGGACACCTAACTTTTTAAAATGAATCAATACCGTATTCAAAACTGTAACTTGCAAAATTGATTTGTTTACTTTTGCTTATAAATTTCATTAACATCATAAATGTGTTAAACCAAATGAAATAAATACATGATTAAAAAACATAAACGTAACTTGAGACACGTGGCATTTCTCAATAGTTTACTACTTTTCATTGGCTTCATTTGATTTCATACATTTGCCAGGCCGATGAGGTAGGGTATTTCAAAAGATAATAAAAACTCTGTAAAACGCTTTACACCGAATTTTCCTCGCAATCTGAAGTTGTTGCTGCTACTTTATCAGCTATCAAATATGGATATCCTTTTTAATGAACAGATCGACATGCTATTAGTTCTTGGATACTGTTAAGGTAACTGCCGCGCAAGTGTTCGCGTGTATCAAGAGAGGTATCCAAACCGGAGAATTTCAAATCACAGAACTTTTGCCCGAATCAAAAGACGCATTCGAGAAACAGGAACGTTGAAGCCAGTCAGAATTAGCGCTGGAAGACCTCGCCAAGCCTGAACACCCATTGCGGAAGAAGCTGTTCTTTACTAGTAGCAGAAAATTGCAACGAGAGACCGGGATTCCAAAAAGCACTGTCAGTCGAATCTTTAGCGAACAATTAATTCGTCCATTCTACATTCAGCCAGTGCAAGAATTATTGCCACGTGACCCCGGATCAAGTTAAAATTTTTCACAAATTGTTCGGGAGCGCAGAGTAGTCGACAACAGATTCCACACTAATATCTTGTTTACTGGTGAGTTGTTTTACACGTCGTGGCATGACGAACCTACACAATGAGCATATTTATGCAGATGAAAATCCACATGCTATTAAAGGTATACTTTTTCAACGAGAATTTAAAATTAATGTCTGGGTCGGAATTATTGACAATTTTACGATTGGGCCGTTCCGATTGCCTGATCGTCCGGATAGCGCTAGTAACCTTCGTTTCCTTCAAGAAATTTTGTCAAAATTAGTAGAAGACTTGCCCCTTAATTTGCGTCGAGACATGTTCTTTATGCAAGACGGTGCACCACCTCATTTCGCACGTGTCGTAAGAGAATATCTTAATGAACAATTTGCTGTTAGAGGATTGGTAGGGGACAAGAAGCACTCATTCAATGGCCTCCGCGGTCTCCAGATTTAAATCCTTGCGACTTCTTCATCTGGGAAGCGTTAAAAACACAAGTGTACAAGGTTCAAATTAATAATTCCGAACAGCTGTGGAGCAGAATTCAAAATGCTGTAAACGCACTACGAGAAAACGAGGATATTTTAAGAAGGGTGCATTTAATTTTTTTACGTCGAATTTACCTCTGGATTAATGAAGGTGGAGGTCACATTGAGCACTTGTTGTATAAAAAGTTTTGTCTTTGTGTCCACCACCGCCAACTAAATTTTGTATTACAATTTTATTAAACTTGAACTGATTATTTTTTTCGTAGCGACCTCAACCAATCAGAAGGGTGGATTTAGTTAAGTTATCATATATAATGCAACTAGTGGGTTCTTGATTATCAAATAATCATTTCTGTTTACACGAGATATATTGTTTGGCAATCGCGCGAGGCCGAAGGACGAGCGTGATTGCCTAAAACAATATATCGAGTGGAAGCAGAAATTATTTGATAATCAAGAAGACACGAGTTGCATTCGGCTAGATTATATCGCGAGTCAATAAATAACGTTTGAATAGTGTATTTTAAATATTAAAAGTACAGTTAATGTGGTTGTTATGACAATTGCACTGACAGCAAGTAACGTGATGTTTGTGAAAGCGTGTGATTATCACATATTAATCAGGAAGGGATGTGATTGTCAGTTGCTATGTACATTATCAAAAGTTAGTACATGCGTAACTATGCATTTTGCCGTTTTTTATTGGTTGATGTTAGAGGGAGTGGTATAATCTTGTATAATTTTGATTATACAAAATCGATTATACTAGAGTAACTTCACTAGGCGACGCTGACGTGGTGGGACTATTTAACCTGTCAAACTGACACTCTTTTATTATTGTGCAACAAGTTATCGACATATAACCCGATAATATCGAAGTACTTATAGTATTACTTCTGATAATATCGGTTATCAGTTTTTGAGAAAACATTTTTTTTCTTCGAAACTATGCGAAATACTGAGTTTTTACAAGAGTCAAAAAATGAATATAATGAGTAACCCTTCCCGTTAAAAAGGTCTAAGAACCGTATCACCACCACTAAAAAAAAATTGAAAAAAATTACCAGGGGGTGAGGATGGTTTTAACCCTTCTACAATTTTCCTTTGGTTTCTTTGAATACTAAAAGTAGGGCAATCCTCTAAAATGCACTTTTGCCGAATTTCATTAAATTTGTTTCACGCATTTCTGAACAGCGTACAAAAATGTGATTTTTTAAGTAAACTTTAAACTCTGCTCACAGACAAACGGTGCATTTTGGTATATATATATAAATTGGGTCCAATCGTCTTATTTTGACCTCTACAATACGTGGTAGCTCGATGTTCCAGCAATTTTGAGACACCCTGTATGCAAAATATTACTTCAATCAAAGCAAAAATAGGCACAATTGATTTTTTTAACGTGCTCACGCTGTATATACCTTCACCGCAAAATTAAGGGATCAAAAATAAAAATGCAATAATTTTTTATCGTTGAAAATATTGTAATGGAACTCATACGCAGTAAAGATAGGACTATTAATAAGCATTTAATAAAGTAACTTCGATCATTTGTGTTTAGAGAAAATCTAGACTCGTTAGTGAACAACACTGATGCCCATTCTTCATCTCCCAAATTCAAATGATCATGAGCAAATGCTAAACGTAGCCTCCCGTGAAGGGGGGTCAAAATTGGACCGGTTGCAGGATGTCTTGCCTTCATACCAGCATCATTTAGTTTCCTCAATACGATATCGCAGTTAATGACTGTTCCGGTGGATCGTTGAAGATCATTCCTCAGCGATCGAGCAGTGATGAACCTTTCACATCTCACTGTTACAACCAAATACTGGTCTTCAGGACTGGTGGTTTTCTTTTTAAGACCTTGGACAGGTCTTCTGGTATAATTCCATGTCATTCGAAACCGCCGAGACACTCTGCAAATTACTGACTGCACAACCGAAAGCCTTGCACCAACATCTCTCTGAGTCTGAGTATTGCCTTCCTCGAGCAGTATGACCACTTTAGATACATCTACCTGCGAAAGAGAGTTTCTCTGGACATCGGCTGCCATTTATTTTGGTTTATATCACTGTATCAATTGTTAAAACACCCTGACAGACAACATTTAATTACAAGACTTATGCGATTTCTGCAGTATTTGTTATCAAGCAGTATTTTTGTGATATCTTAAGATGTTAATGTCCCTAAAATATACGTATGTAGCAATAAATAGTGCTATGTCTATTGCGTATGAGTTTCATAACAATGTTTTCAACGACAAAAAAAATATTACAATTTTATTTCTGATCCTTTAATTTTGCGGTGAAGTGTTATTTGACCGGAATCATATTCGGATTCGAGCCTGGTAGACATGTAATATGCATATAAAATCTTCCTCCAAGAAATAGTTTTTGAGCTCAAGTGGCAATAGACAGGCAGACCGACAGAATTGAGAACACATGTTTTTTTGTCATCGAAGGACCCAGAAACATAAAGATCTGTAAAAATCTCGGAGGATGATATTTTCACAATTACAATGGGTACTCTCTTCGTTTGAAGCGAAAGAAGTAAAAATTACAATTTCGCAAATTACAGTTTTAAGTAAACCTTGTGTAATTGGCAGTGTTTGAATGCTTTAAAACGCTGTTTTAAATGGTAAGGTGTCTCACCATTATTTTACTTTTAAAAAAGCATGTTGGCGCCTTTCTAAACAAAATAAACGTTTAATATCTGAAAAGCATGTCTTAAGAAACGATTATATTTCTTTCCAAGCTATAACATGGAAAATTTGTACATAAATTTTGCTTGAGGTATACCTTTTAATGTCTAAATGACAAAAGTTAGTATAACGAATTTAATATAAAATCCAAAAATATAATAATATAGAGGGTGCTTCACTTAAAATAAGGAAGTTGTGGTAATTTCCCACTTCAAATAATTCAAATTACCAGTATATTCCACAAACTAAATTTTCATTGATATTTATAAAGTATAATCAAATATTATTTTCATCTACTATGGCTATGGAATAGTTACTAATTTATGAATGCAACTATGTTTATACTTAAATGTCAAACTTGACATTTGATTTTTAAGTGACTTATAGTTGCATTCATAAATTAGGAACTATTTCATGGCCATACTAGATGAAAGTAATTTTTGATCACACTATATAAATTCAGGTGTCCATCTTTTACTTTCACCGCCTGGTATACAATTATTATTATTATTATTTTAAATATTATTATCAGCGTCCCGTATCTATGACTAATCGGTGTCCCATTCTTTTTGGGACACCCTGTATACTTTACTTCACAGTCATGCATTCAACTGTTTATACGACTTTGAAAATAAAAAACAATTTAAGACCCTCAAGATGATTTAGTCAAAGTTCATTAAAAGTACTTTACAAAAATATAAAATTATACAGGGCGTTCCATTTAAAAAGTCGAAATCGTTAAATTTGCAAATGTTGACCACCCTGTATAGCATTAATACCTAGAACCGCTACTATACACTGAAAAGGCAACTTAAGAAGAAATTTAGTTTTTTGATACCGTCTTCGTTCATTCACTTCTTTTCTGATACTTACAGCAGTCACCTGAAATTCACCATTTTCTGACACAAAATCGTTAATATTTTCAAAACAGTTGACATTAGACTGATATAACTTTATATATATAAATAATCAGCATTGAGACGTAAATCTGTTAAGCTATTAAAATATGGGCGCCACAATTTTCTGGGCCACCTTGTATAATCAAAAGTATTTTACTAATGTGCACCGTCTTCGTATCTACAACATTTATATAAGCAAATTGTACGTAACTAAATTATATTGTCAACTGCAGTAATGAGGTCACAACAGTTAATACACAACATATGGTTACCACGGCCTAAATGCCCCCGCGAAGAACACCAAACCATGAAATAGCTCGACTTAATCTTAATTGCTGTTCTAAAAATAAACTGATGCCACAGAATCGGTCCGTCATAGTTTTGGATACACAATTTAGTCTGACGGTAGGGGGCGCCATCGTTCAACCAAAATGACGAGGTTACAATGTGGGGTGTGCGAACTCTGTGAATTATCCACGTTTCTGACCTGAGTGTATGCGAAAAATTACGTATGGAAAAAGAAAATACACCTAGACTTAAAATTTGACGTAGAGTTCAAAAAACTGCATTTAATATTGTGGCATCGAGTGTATGAGGTCACAATTTTTGAAGCTGTCACAGTGCAGCGTGATGCACACACCCGAGGTCATAGTAAATGCAGTACAAACACACACACATATATATGTATATATATATATATATATATATATATATATATATATACATGGTCCAAGAATACATCAACACATATAGTTACTGACGTTCGTCAGCGTACAAAGTAAAAAGGGCGAATATGACTATTAATTCGGGCCCAGAATGAGTCACTAGCATTAATTTAGTGCGAGAATCTTGATAGCGGTACACAGATTACAGTTATTAATGTTAACTGGCGCACAAAGTAAAAAGGGCAAATATTACATGCACGTGGCAACTATATAACGGCTAACTTCTAGAATACAAGTTACCTTATTTATTGCAGTTTCGCCTGGCTCTAGGTTCGGTTGTTAAGTCATTTTGCTGTTGTAGATGCTTAATTGCATTTCACGCCTTTAGGGCAACTTGTTGCTATTTTAAAACCATTTTCAATTTTTGCGCACTAGCACAATCTCATCTTCCGCACATTTGATTCAGGTCATTTTGGTATTTTAAGTAGCCACCTAGGCTTTAGGGCAGCGTGCCCGTATGCTAAACCCTTTTAGTTACTTATTTGGCTCCATCGCCTAATTCTACAATAATGATTTTGCACATATTTGGCCCCAAACGCAGTATTTCTCGTCAGTTGGAGCACCCCTTTGCTGCTACTTTGGCAGCCGGGTATTATCGCTCGCAAGAATTCCGAAACTTCTAGAAATCATTCCGTTGAGGCGCTTCGCCATTGGCTGCCTTTGATACCGGAATTAATTTGTTTTGTGGAGCGCATCGCCATTGGCTGTCGAGAGTCACGTGGCAATGCCGTTTGGCTCAAGCCACTTTAAGCGTCGTAACGCTCCTTGCGGGGGATTTCATTCCGTTACGGGTCGTCAATCGAGACAGTCGCAAGTGTGGTGATTTTAAGTTTGGCGGCGCCTCGCCTTGTTGCGAGGCGCCGACGCCGTCTCTTCAATATGTGCCATTACGGCAAGGTGTCCCCGCGTTATTGCAGCGATTAAGGTATAGAAACAGTTTCGTATTAGAGGACTTCCGCTCTGGCCGTTGATCGAAGGAGGTCGCGTGTGGTTGTGTGAGTGGCACGTCTTTACGTCGAGGCGTAGGTGTGTGAAGGGCTTCTTGGGGCCAGTTCTGCGTTGGTGAGAAAGGGGGCTTTCCCCTTACAACTCGCTGTTTCGAGGATCTTTCTAGGCAGGACGAAGTAGGCCTTTTTTTGTCGCTGTAGCGTGCTCTTAGGAGAGCGTCCTAACGTCGCCATCTCGGCGGATTCCAGCCCGTTAACCCCTAATGCCGTGTTTTGGCGATTGAGCTGCCACAGACTGCCGTCTTCTACCAAATGACTGCACGCCACTCTCATGGACCGTCTGCGGACTAAGGTATTTGTAATTGTAACCATTTAAACATAGTAACTGTCACTTGTGCGAGCGCTGGTGCTTTGTGCTCAAATTTATGTGGGCGGATGCATGCCCTTGCTTGCTTGTCGCGGCTTTCTTTTTTTTAATGCCGGTTTGAGGCCACCATGCTGCAAGACGCTACTTTGGCAGCCTGCCAGTAAGTTCATGTGCGCGAGTTTCGCGTTTCATCGCCTAAATAACAAAAGAACTCTGCGATCACGATTTGGTGTTACGTTGGTGCTAATTTTTAACTCAGTAACGTTAGGTGTGCGAGCTTCGCTATATTGTACCGATTAATACCTAAATAGAATTAACGCCTCGCCGTGCTGGGCCTGGCGCGCCCTAAGCTGTTCGAGTTTTTCTTTGTTTATGTTTGCGAGGGCTTTGTGCTTTGCTTCTTAGGTGTTAACCGCAGGTCGGCGACTGTTATCGAGCACTAACGCGCCCTTTTGCCGGAGCGCGCATTTCTTAACTGTACTCTAATATGTCCATTAGCATAGCGCGTCCATCAGATGATGCTTAACGTAAGTAGTACCATAAGCTTGGCGGTACGATTTGTTGCCCAGATGTAATTAGCGATCAATAGACGCATATTTAGTTAAGGGACGTATTATTCCTATTCGACCTGTGCATGCTTTGTTTCAGATAGCGCCTTTTACAATGTAAAGATTGGTGTACGGCGAGACGTGAGAGATCAGGGCGTGCAGGTAGGTCCAGTGATTGCGCAGTCTCGGCCAAAGAGTCCCAATATTACCATTCCAGTACGAAATTGTTATTTGAGCTTGCAGCTCATGAGAATTCTTATCGACGGAGTATCTTGAATACTTCGCTCCCGTTTAACCGCCCAGGCCCGGTTATTCGAGTTAAGACAGGCTTGGTGGCGCCCTCATAATTTTGACGTGCCCTATATATATGCCTCAACACGCTTGCCCAGAACGTATCGTGTGACTCACGCCCGACTCCCTGAGCGTTCCAGCCGTGGCCCTTTAGCCTGTTTCTAGCAAATCTCAGGGCAAGTGTGCCAGTTTTCCAGGACTGATTCCGTGGTGCGATGCTCACCTTGGGTGGGTGTCGTAGAGCTGTTTTAATACCGTAACACGGTGACAGGATTTCTCCTGACAGCAACGGAATGTCGCAAGGCCACAGCTGAAATTACTGATGACTCGTTCTCAAGGCTCCCCTTCGCAGGACACTCATGAGGCACAACGGGAGCAACAAATGCTCGCATGAAGAAAACGACCAACAGCACGTTCTCGCTGAATTTATCCCACCAAAGTTGCGGTTGGCCATGAAGAAAGAACGGGGCACCTCAACACAACTTGCACGAAAACACGCTACGACGCGGCACACATTTCTCGAAAAGACGCCCCCGCGGGGCGGCTAGAATCCACATCTTAGGAACCGTTTGCATTAGCAGCCGGCAACTCCCAACACTGACTGACTAAACTCAACTCAATCACGTCACCCCGCCGACAGCGGAAGGGCGCAGACAGACGGAGACCAAGCGAACAACATTAAAAAATCTCTCACTTGCTCTCACAGGCTCGCGTTTTAAATTCAATGCAGAAAGCATTCCAGTAGCCAAGTTCGCAACAATTACCAGAAGGTAATAAACACAGGTGTTCAGCAAGACGGCTAGGGTCAGAGCGCAACTATGCGACGGTTTGAATAAAACTTGGTATACACTTAAATTAAAGCGGAAAAATATTAAAAAAAAGCTATATACAAGTGGGGTCGTAATCTTGACTAAAATTTAAATAACTCATACATTCGTTAAACGTTTAAGTTGTCCTGACAAGTTTCATATAAAGTATTTCTCATATAAAGACAGAGGTAAATGCCTAAAAAGTACTGAAATGCGATTCCACACTTCATAGTAAATATTTTAACAAAACAATTTTATTTAACCATTTTGAATTGTTATTGCGCTCAAACATGACACATTCCCACACCTAACATTTTTATAAACTTTAATATCTTTTAGAAATACTACAGGCTTTCTTCACATCACATTTATTTCCTACAAAGCTACAATAGCAAACTTATTCTATAATAATGACGTCGGCGAGAAGTATTGCAATTGTAAAAAAATCACCTTTTAAGACTTATTTAGATGTTTAGGTTTCAGGGTCCCTAGATGACAAAAAACATGTTTTCTCAATTCCGTCTGTCCATCTGTCTGTCTGTCTGTTGGCGGTATAGCTTAAAAATTACTTGTTCGAGGAAGACGATAGCTTGCATGCGGATGAGATGTCTACCTGGCACGAAACTAAATATACTTCCAGTCAAATATAATTTTGCTTCAACGCAGAAATCGATAAAACTAATAATTTGCACATAGCTTAGGTTTTTAACAACAATACACAATAAACATCGTAAAAGAAAGAGCGATGACCGAGCATTTAACGCAAAGAACAGGAATGTGCAACGATGGCCGCTTACAGCCGTATCACAGATAGCAATGTCCAGCAATCGATGCGTGCCGTACTTGCGAGTGAAGTTTTTCACTAGTATCCTCCCTCTGGCTTTTTAACCACAATAACACACAGGGGCATGTTAGGAGGCAAGTTAAAATGCAGAGAAGTATCAGCAGTGTAGGGTGTGCATTTTTATTTTTCGTCATAGTCGGTTTTTGGTTACTAAAATCCAGTTCCCGGAAATAGTCTGTTGGATGGTTGGCTTTAATTTGAAGCAACCGAAGGAACTTAACAAAACACAAGGATTGTATCGCTTTCTGTTTCCAAGTGGCCATTCCCAAGTGCATAATCCGAAAAATACACGCTCTAAAAAATCCCAGGATGCTATTTTGGCTGCCAGCTGTAGTAAATCATTCACATTGTCTCTGAGGGGTGCCCTGAATACGGATAAAATATAACAAAATGTTTTGAAAAGTCCGCTATAGTCGCAATTGCACTTATTAAACGCTATCTTAATGCAAATTCAACATCCAATTGGTAAGAGGGGCATAAATATATTTCTTTTGCAATACTAGTACACGTAAGACCCACCAGAAGTGCACATAAAGCTTTATGTTTCCAAGTAGCCATTCACAAGTGCATAATCAGAAGTAATACTATAAGTACTTCGATATTATCGGGTTATATGTCGATAACTTGTTGCACAATAATAAAAGAGTGTCAGTTTGACAGGTTAAATAGTCCGACCGCGTCAGCGGGAGGATTATTCTGTCAAACTGACACGATTTGTTATTGTGCAGGAAGTTTGAGACGTATAACCTGTTCGAAGTACGCATTGTATTCGATTTGATTATTTTGTGAGTAAATTTTAATACTAGGAACAAATAAATATTTTATTGGCAGCTCGATTTGTTTGAATTAACCTAGCTGAAAGTCATCTCCATGAAAATAACATCAAGTTGACAAAAGTTATGTATTGCGTTGCCTAGTGAAGTTACTATAGTATAATCGATTTTGTATAATCGAAATTATACAAGATAACTTAACTAAATCCAGCCTTTTGATTGGTTGAAATCTCTACGAATAAAATAATCTGACAAATACACGCTCTAAAAAATCCCAGGATGCTATTTCGACTACCAGCTGTAGTAAATCATTTATGTTGTGTCTGAGGGGTGCTCTGAATACTGATAAAATATAATAAAATGCAATGAAAAGTCCGCTGAAGTCGCAATTGCACTTATTAAACGCTATCTTAATGCAAATTCAGTATCGAATTGCTAGGAGAGGCATAAAGATACTTCTTTTGCAATACCAGTACACGTAAAAAACACTAGAAGTGCACATGAAGCTTTATTTTTCCAAGTGACCATTCGAAAGTTCACAATCTGAAAAATATTAGATCTAAAAAAATTCAGGATGCTATTTCGGCTGCCAGCTGTAGTAAATCATTCATATTGTCTCTCATAAGTGCCATGAATATGGATAAAATATAATAAAATGCAATGAAAAGTTCGCTGAAATCGCAATTGCACTTATTAAACGCTATCTTAATGCAAATTCAGCGTCCAATTGCTAGGAGGGGCAAAAAGATTTTTTTTGCGATACTAGTACACGTAAAACACACCACTCATAAAGCTTTACGTTTCCAAATAGCCATTCGCAAGTGCATAATCTAAAAAATACACGCTCTAAAAAATCCCAGGATGCTATTTCGGCTGCCAGCTGTAGTAAATCGTTTATACTGTCAATGATGGGTGCCATCAATACGGATCAAATATAGTAAGATGCAAGGAAAAGTCCGCTGGAGTCGTAAATGCACTTTTAAACGCTATCTTAATGCAAATTCAGCATCCAATTGCTAGGAGGGGCATAAAGATATTTCTTTTGCAATACCTACTAGTACAAGTAAAACACACCAGAAGTGCACATAAAGCTTTATGTGTCCAAGTGGCCATTCGCAAGTGCATAATCTGAAAAATACACGCTCTAGAAAATCCCAGCATGCTATTTAGGCTGCCAGCTGTAGTAAATCATTCGTATTGTCACTGATGGGTGTCATGTATACGGATACAATATAGTAAAATGCAATGAAAAGCCCGCTGATGTCGTATCGTTTTCAAAATCTAGTTGCTATTTAAAATTTAAAGTTGTGTTCTTTCTGTATTATATAAAATAATTAAAGTTTTCTTATTCACATGGGTTTTTATTAGTGCTTTAAATCAGTGCACTGAAAAAAAATCACCCTTTATTAACTTGGAATTCAAAACGTTTACTTTAATTAAACCTCTATATCATAATTGGTATACTCAGTATGAGTAAAAATTTGCTGCATAATTACTAAAGTAGGTATGTTGTAAATCTGCTGAGATTATGCTAGATTTGTTTTTAATTTGCTTCCAACTTGGTGTTGATTCTCTGATAGGACTACTGAAATATTGCTGGAAACTGGCTGAAAGTTTGCTATCACGTTAATGAAATTTTACTACACATTTTTTTAAAAAATAATAATAATGGTGAGGCACTAACACCCCATGAAGGAGCTTGGCCTGCAAAATTGTTAAAATGTTTCTCTAAACTTGCTGAAATGTGGCTATAGGACTTGTTTAAGAATTTTCAAACTATACTGCAAGCTTGATTCAAATTTGTTGCAAACCCACTTAAAAGTTACGGCAAATTGTTGCAAAATTATTGAACCTTGCAGAAAATTTATTGCAACCTCGATAATAAAAATGTTATAATGTTTCGGGAAAGTACGTGCCTCCTGAAAACTCGACAAACACGTGTACAAGAAACTTGCTGCATTTAATATTCAGAAATGAGGTTCTAAACTGTCAATTAAAATTGTTGCAGTTATATGGATGGTTGTTTGGTGGTAAGTGAAAGTTTAAAGTTGAGTTAATATTTGAATAAGTTACTTATAAAATTGTCAAATTAAAAATATACTGTATTTAAATATAATCCAGGGTGTTAGTTTTAATCATTTTGGTATATTATTCATTATAGTAAATTGTAATGAAGTAGAATAACAACTGATTTGAATTCTAAAATGTACATTTAATCCATTTGCATGGATAAAATTAAAGAATAAAACCCTTTTATGATCAGTAATTTATTTATGGAATAATTTACAAGGGTGCAAAGAACGAAATTTAGTGACAAATAAAGGAATATGTAAGAATTTTTAAAATAAAAACCAAACTTTAACATGAAGAAGGAGACCACTCAATTAAAGAAGAATTAAGAATATTGGAATTGGTGAGGTGAATTCGTTTGAACCTGAATGATTGGAGGAGCCGCAGTTCAAGTTGCTGTCAAGGCGGAGATATGTGTAACTGATTTGAATGGGTATGGTGTCACAAAGTTATAATTGGAGTAAATAAATCTGGACCTGTGATTGCTGGCTGAATTTTCATACGATTTGTTGTTAAGGTAGACACATCTGTGATTGGATTTGAATGGGTATGCTGTCATGAAGTCATCGATGAAGTAAATGTCTCCAGAATGGCTTTAGTTGGTTGAATTTCATGGGAGTTGCTGTAAAGGGGAAGACATCTTGGAATTGCTGTTGGATGAGCTACAAAAGATTTACCATCTAGAAGAGCTGATTTGAAACGGTTGTATTTTATTAATTATTGCTCATTAATTAATGTTCAAATTACTTATTGATACAACTCAATTCTTCGGATAGACAGAAACCCCAGGGTGCAATGCAATAAACACAAATATACAGACCAAGTACACATAAAAATAACAGGATTTATTTTGTTTAACTATATGTAATTTAAATACTAAATAAAATATAATATTCCGTGTATTTTACAACAAAAGATGATTTTAATCCATCCAACGGACTAGCTGGACAACCCACTTTACCTCCCTGGTTCGGATAGCTTCGGGGTCAACTCGGGAGCTTTAGAGAGCCGTAGTTTGTGGCGTCCTCGTGCGGTTGAAGCTGTAAACACAAAAAAGGTTGTCAGATTTGTTATGAATTCTACCGAGATGATAATTTGTTGTTTATTCGGGGATCAATTGCTTAAACTTTATGGGTAGCAGGTGCGTAATTTACTGGTGAGAAGCTGCCGTGCCCACAAGTGAAATAACAGTTAATTTAATTAATTTTTGGGACAATTCCAGCCATAACCTAAACTTCAGCTTACGAATCAAATCTGCTTCAGGAGCTTATATTTCGATAATAGGGCACTGCAGACGGTTTTAAGAGGTCCGCTAGTAGCATCCTCACAGGTGAGTGAGCTCTCAACTTTTGCAAGTACGTAATTAGACCTGGGGACGGCGCGATGCAAAAATATACCCGGTTTACTGGGAGTTCGCCAAAAGCAACTCCGCGACAGAGTTAAACCCTTGAATTCTAGTTAGGAACCTGGTGCATAGCTTTTTAATGAATTATGCGGGTGGTTTTGGGGATCGATTTTAAGGAGATGAATGTTCAAAGCTCTCACAGGCGTCTACTAGGCGAGCCACATTTAAACTATGGACGGGGTTGGTTTTGAAGAGTATTGGCAAAGATCACAGGCTTATTCAACGGACTACTTTAATCTCCAACAGGAATTCGGGTTGTTTCTAGGAAATGCTGGTCTCAGGAATCAAGTCTCACGGACGGGTTTAGGATCTAGGTTCAGGAGGGCCCAGAGCGGAAAGCTGATCAGGGACGGCGAACGCAAGATTCTTCAACAGCGTGCGTTCCTTGCTTTTATACCTTACGAGTCCTCCTTATCTAGGCTGAAGTTCGGGCAGGAATGCCTGAAAGACAGGCGGTCGTGCACTCGCGCAGAGCGACAGTTAATTGCAATATCTTCATCCTCGCGTCCTACAGATGCATTTACCTGCGATTTTTAGCGGCGTCCAAATTCAAACGCATTACAATGCGTATAAATACGAATTTCGGCAGGCGCTAACGTCACAGATTAGTTTTTGGGATTGGTGTATGAGACTTCAATAGTGTTCTATCCATTGTGACGCTGTGGGTTCAGGTTGAAGTAGGAAGTTTGGTTGTAGATACAAACACAAGTGACAGAATAAGCTGGTTGCATTTACACAACTCGACAAGAGAATTGGACCAGGTATATGTAAAATAAATATTAATCAATTTCAACAGTGAAATAATAAGTTATGGACATAAATACTCCCGTTAACATATTTAAACTAACATGTATTGAATAAATATGTTAATAGTCTGGCAGTGACAAATGAGAGTTGTCAAATAATTCTGAAGTAACCTTTCATTAGAGATCCTGCATATAATTTACTCAGTGTTGGGCAAACAGCCTGATGTGACATACATGATCCAAATTAGATATTTGACATATGTCGAACAAAGAGATTATGAGAACCAACCTTGATAACTTGCCTTTGATGGAAGAGTTTTCAGAGTATTAATCATTCTTAGGATCTCTAGAACCGACTATTAGGAATATACGGCCCATTTAGATAAGATTTAGATTTGGATGTGTGAAACTATCGGTCATGTTACAAAATATATATAAAAACGACACCTTTATCGCACATGCCTTGCGAAAAATGATCCAAACCAATCAAAATGTATCCCGTTGTTTGCCCAACTCTTAGTAACCTATATATAGGGACTCTACCTTTCATTTAACCAAACGATATTTACAAATATTTTGATAGTTTTCTAAGGCAAGAACCGACCAGATTTAAGAGAGATTGTTCTATTACCTGAGCTATTAAAAGAAATAAATAATTTGATTAAATAAATTTGAATTAGGGCATAGGTTTTACTTAAAATACTTTGAATTAAATAAATAAGAATAGCTTAGCACTACAGTAGCTGTTATACCGATGGGGCTATAATTATATATAACAGCAATGAGATAACATGAACAAGAAAATAACACGTATTGTTTGAGTAAGAAAGAGATAAACATAGCAGTAAATATCCGAGTAGGAATGACGCTTATTTTAATTATGACATAAGTCAACTAAACATGCCTACTAAAATAATTTTATCGTATGGTCATCTCTTTCTTACTCAATCATTCTATTTTGTTGTTAATGTTATCTTATTGCTGTTATATATAATTATGGCCCCTTCCGTATAAATATTGGTGTGCAACGTAGAGTCAATTCTATATCATATGGCGCAGACAACGTGGGGCTCATTGTGATTGTGGGGTAACCACGTTATCGGCGTAAATACTATATCAATATATTAACATTTTCTACAAGAATTTTAAGGACTTGTAAACTTGTTAAATATATTCTGTAAAATGGTTGCGAAGCTGTTGAAGTTTACTACACATTTATTTTACAGCAAATTGACTAAAAATTGGCTTCAAATTCCCAGAAAATTTACTGAGCTGTAGCCTACATGCTTGACAATAAATTTATTCCAAATTTACTGAAACTATATTGCTAATTTGTAAAACGTTTACGAATATTTACTGAATATATGTTGCAAATGGATTGGGGTTTATATAAACACTAGAACTCGTGACCAGCCTACGTCTGGCCCGGCCAGCGTAAAGAAACGGTTAACAATAAAAATGCTTGCTCAAGGCGGCCGCCAGTCTACGTCCGGCCCTGCCAGCGTTAACAATACAAATGCGGTCTCGCCATTCGTGCGCGCGCGCCCCTTTGCTAGCATGCAGGCCATTCAGCGTGTGCGCGCGCCTGCTTACGCCCGGACGGCCGGCGACCGGCGGCATCGGCGCTTATAATATAAGATTTCAACATTTTCTGAAGTCTTGTTGCATACTTACTGCAACCTTTCATAAAGTTATTGCAAATTGTTGAAAATTTTTTGAATACGAGTATTACTCCATATTTGTTGAAAAATTAGGCTAACCATGTTAAGAATATGACTGTACACTTTTTAAAAAATCTGGTGTAATACAATCACACAACTTCCTTTTTCAGTGATCTTATAATTAGCCAAAATATTTTATTTTTAATTTTTAAGCATACCTATGTCAAAAATTTTCAAAAATTACAAATTCTACAAAAACTGTACAAAATAGATCGTTAGTTAAAGAGACAAATGTTATCTAATATTTTAAGCTGAATTCAAAAATGCATTAATATACCGGGTGTTCTATTTAAAATAGGACTTAATAAAAAGTAGAAAAAAACGAAAGAAACCCATTTTAGAAGTATTCAACTGGAAAATCACCTATCTCACATCAATACACTTTACAAATGTAATAAAAACGTTTGAAAAAAATCGTTAGAGCCGTTTTTTAAAAAATCGAAAAAAACTGAAAAATCACAAGAGTAAACATCTACTTCCGGTTATGCGAGTTTCTTCAAAAGCTTGCTGTCTCATCTACATAGTAGATAAAACTTATATATGAAGTTTCAACGCCATATCTCTTTTCGTTTTTGAGATATTCTGTTCACACACACACACACACACACAGACATACAAATAAACAAAAACATGTTTTTTGGGTTCAGGGGACTCTAAAACGTGAAGATCTGTTAAAAACTCAATTTCGAATTTTTGGGGTGAATCCAATACTTCCTTTATCGTAAAAGGAAGTAAAAATATTTACTACCTACTTATAACTTATTGCAAACTTGCTAAAAATTTGTTTGCAAACTGATGTAAAATTGATAAAACTTTGCTGTTATTTCACTAGAAATTTATCCTAAACTTGGTGCTGACATATTGCTGTGAACTTTAAATCGGAGATTACCTATTCAGTAAAATGTTGAACGTTAATCGAAATTCCAGGTATTATTGGAAAAACTAGCATATTAATAAGGACGTGGATATAGTCCCGTACGTGGGACCCGAAAATAAAAATTGTAGTCCCGCACGGGCGGATTTTTATCACGCGTTTGCGCGGTTCATGTCCTATGGTCCGGGACTGCTAATTATTCGTTAGAATCCCGACCTACTTTCATACACTTTTGCACTCTAATTTCTAAAATGGTATTAGGTAGAGCTGGAGGTAAATGAATATTTTAAGCTAATTAATAAAAACCGATTATGAAACCGATAATACTTTGATAGGAAACTACTAGATAGAATGAGCAACAAAATATATGTATCGCATTTCATTTTGAAGTGTATCTACTACATTTCTTCATTCAAAATAGTTAATAAATGTGGTACTTTTGGCAATACTGAAGTGTGTTGTTGGTGACACTGTAAGCCTATGTCAAATTCGATGTTAGTAGGTTAGGTTTTGGGTCAGTTTTGACACAGATTGACGCCTAACCTGTTAACCTCGAATTTGACATAGACTTACAGTGTCACCAACAAGAAACTTTAGTACTGCCAAACGCATAACATCAACTGAAGCTGCTTATTGTGCTTTAGTACTTAGGAATGAGTTATGCTCATCTTGGTTATGTTTTGATAGTTTGTGTCACTTGTATGTAAAAATGTAATATTTTACATTTTTTATGGCCGTTTAAGTACTCGCTGATGCTTGTACTCAAACACGAATTATGTTACGTTCCCAGATAGATAATAAGAACATTAGTTATGATAAGATAATGCAGTCGCGTATTACATATCATTGCATTCCCGAGGGACACAAGTGTTATCTTATCTTTGCTGATGCAGCTTAGGTAACCTGCTCGAGTACATCGCAGGATGAAGTTAGTTGTAATTTGGAATCTGTAGCTTTCACATGTATTTTATAATTGTAACTCCGTCTGTGTATTGATATAAATTTTTTTTTATATCAATCACAGTTCGTAAATTTAATTCACGCCATACTTGTTCAGTAAAACATTTTTTTTCAACTTGTTGAGTAATTTTTCGAAAACTGATAAAAAATGTTGACATTTACATTACCTAAATCGGTTATCAAAGTGACTGTTTTTTGTTCACTGGATGTAAAAGTTTTTTACAATCTAGAACAAATAGTATTTTACAGTAGAAGTCCGTTAGGATAGCCTTTACTGCCGAGCCAGAGAATTTGTGAGACGAGCTCGAAGAGCGAGTCGAATAATACTGGCGAGGCAGTAAAGGCCCTAACGGACGTGTATTGTACAATAGTTTTTGTAATACCTACATACAATTCGGTCATATCTATATTTTTCTAATTTATTTTCATCAAAACGCTAGGTTTGTGTAATGACGTTTTAGAATGATTGAGAGTGCGTAGAACGTTGCAACTGTTGTTTATAAATGTCATTTATTTCCAATTTCGTGTATGGCTATAAGCAGTTTTAAGTTGTAACCAGCTCGTAACTTATGACATCTGTAGAAAATGATGAAGATATTCCTAAAGACGTTAAGATTCTGAATGAGCAAGTTGTTTTAGCGTATGTTCAGGAGTTATAGCAGTCTTTTACGCCTTCTTCTATGTGGAGTTGAAGGCTAGCTTGCTGCTGGATTTGTGTGACAAACGTCACTTTGACGTTCGGCATACAATTTAGCAGGCCGTGGTCTTTACGGACACTTTTTACGGCCGGGCCGTAAAGAGGTTGCTTACGCAGTAGTAAACAGTCCTTAAAGAAATATTTAACAAGTAGGTATTACAAAAAAGACTTTTACGTTCAGCAATTTTTGATTAAAGAAGCGGTCACAATGTAGACAAAATGTTCTTTGAGTTTTCGCTAATGTGGAACTGTGCAGTTTTCGAAAAAACGTTGTTTGATACTCGATTGCAAAATTCTTTTGTATTCTCGAATGTTTTCTTGCTCGCGATGCTCGCAAAAAACTCATTCTTGAATGCAAAAGTAGCATTTCGCAATCTAGAATAAAAAATAACTATTTTTACCTATCCAGATATTAATGAGAACTTTACACTAACAAATTCCGACTCCTAGTATATCTGTTGTGCCAAAAGAAATTTCAACTGCCATTGTATACACAGGACATCGAATATTTAGTAATTTGTATGTTCCGTCCATAAAAAGCATTTCAGGAAATAAAGACAACGGCCATTTCATGCTTGGATCTTGAAAAAATATGCTTTTGAATGTATTCTCTTTAACTTGTATATCAACTGAACAGTCATGCTTTTCTTTCATACGCGATATGATTTCTTGAAAGTTGTTTTGCTGGTGACTTAAGAATATTTGACAAATAACGCAGTAATATCGAATTTCCTGTTTTTTTTTCACTAACTCTGCTTGCAAGTTGCAATAGTTGCAAGGTCAGAGGCGTTTTTTTTATTTTCATCAGAGAGCTTTCTTTGCTCAGTAGCTGCTTAAATACTTCCCTAAATAATAAAATGATAAAAAAAACAACTTCTGCGATGTCTATTTTCTACTCACATTGTTGGATTATCATGATTATGATCGATGATCATACTTTTAATAATCAATAATCCCCCCCCCCCCCACAGGGAGATCTTTATGTTTGCCGGACAACCTTGCTTAAAAGTGCTGCAATGAAAATGTTGATTTTTGTTTTGTTCCCAATTAAGTATACACTCACCTCTCATGTAGACATCGCCTAGTGTTAGACGGCGTTTAAGGTCGAAAGTTTTGTCCTCCATGAATGCAACAGTATTTTATAACATAATACTTTAATGCTGAGTTTGCTATACCGTATAACTTGGGGCAGTGATTTTTAGCATTGTCAAGAGTTTTGCAATCTCATTTCCAAAATTGTACCCTATTCTGTTTTTGATATAATGTTATGGCTTCATTTAATTCTTCAAAGCTGTTAATGGCATCGTTTACCTTTAATTCACATAAAGTTGTCATTATCGATCAATAACGTTAATAACGGAGACAATATTAATCAATATACATTGATGAACAGAATAAGCTGACCGACACACTACAAGAACGGGAAATGGACAAGAGTACAAAAGAAAAGACCGCGCAAACGAGTGATAAAACTCCGCCCGTGCGGGACTTTAAATTTTATTTTCTGGTCCCACGTACGGGACTGTATCCACGTCCTATTAATAAATGAAAGTTGGTATTAAGTAGGCTCTACACTGCTTTTGGTCATATATCTAATACTTACTATATTGCTAGCGGCTATGAGTGGGTAACTCACGAAGGAAGTGAGACAAACAACCAACTCTTCAATGTATAATGGTGAGCTGTGCTTAAGCGCGGCGGCGTCGTCCGCCCAATAGGAAAGTAGTCAAGTTTAAAATTCGCTTCTAAAGGCGGAGTTCGAATTCTCACGCATGCGCACTAGACGCTTTATACTCAGAGTGAGACCATGTCGGCGCCGTAATGTTTTCGGGCGTTCCGAGGCCCTGCTAGCAATATATGTGTATTATATACAGGGTGTAGAAATGCTTTACGCACCATAGGGTTTTCAATGGTAATTTTTTCATATAAAAATATTTGCTTCCCTAATTATTTTAGAGCAAACTAGTAATAGTATATTATGTTATTAGGAGCAAAAGTTATATTTTATGTGGCGAGGCTGGACGGGCCACATAAAGATACTTTTGCTCCGAATAACATATAGTATTTTTTCTTCAAACGTTTTTATAACAAATTATTTACAACTTTGAGAACAAAATTCGAAGAAAATTATTTGATCTCGTCAGCGGCAGATAAAGTTGTCAGCGGCAGATAATAACTTTATCTGCCGCTGACGAGCGGCAGATCAAGTCGTCAGCGGCAGATATTATCTGCCGCTCGTCAGCGGCAGATAATATTATCTGCCGCTTGGCAATAAAGTGACTGTTTAGCATCATCAATCCAGCAGTATAATGCCATATTTTACTGCCGTTTGAAGAAAAATAGGTTTTTTGTAGAGTAAACAATTCTGCATTCATTTATGCCATCATTTTTGTCATTTTACGTCAGAAAACATAATAATAAAAGAAACTAGAATTATCATTGTTTCAAAAATCAGTGCAAATTGTGAAGTGGTGATATGCTGGAAGCAGATCAGGTGCAATAAGTGCAATGGTTGCCGCTACATTTGACAGATGCAAACAAACAAACAGCAAACTAATTTGTTGATACTTTGAAATGCTTCAGTAATTTCAAGGCATCACTGATTTGTCTAAATATGGTAATTTTGTTGTTTTAAATTTTCGGTTTTCCGAAATGTAAAATGACAAATGCTGGCATAAATGGATACAGAATTTTTTTCTCTACAAAAAACTTCCATACAAGTTTGCTCTAAAATAATTAGGGAAGCAAATATTTTCATATGAAAAAATTACCATTGAAATCCCTATGGTGCGTAAAGCACTTCTACACCCTGTATATGCTTTTGGTAAATAATTAGAATTTTTTCGGTCGATTACGTTGGCGACAATGTATACGATTAAAATAGAAGGATTTGGCTTTGACAGCTGAAACAATTGTTATTGCAGAAAGGTTAGAATTAGAATCGTTTTGTTTTTAAAAGTTACAACTGATAAGTGAGTATTCATGAATTGTGAAAACTAAATTTCCAATTCAAGTAGTAATTATAATCTAATCTAGTATATGTAGTTCAACTGTATCAAGAGGATAAAAACGTAAAGGTCTTGGACATTGCACACACTAGCTAAAAGGCAATAACAATAGGTAAACAATTGGCAATAATGGATATCAAGCAAGAACCACTTGACGATAATAGAACAACAAACATTGTTAAAGTTGAGGATGTATATCACTGTAATGAAAATCCATATGTAACTGGACCAGGTAGTTACAATTTTCAGCATATAACTCTTAAGGAAGAAACACTTGACATCGACGAAAAACCGCTGATGGCGAGGCTTGAAGATGAAAGTGTGATGATGAAATGTGCTACTTGCGGACAGGTTTATAATTTAAAGCAGAGCTTCATTGAACGTGCCAGGATTGATGCCACTGAGGAATCATTTATATGTAGCTTTTGTGAATGTAAAATGGGCCAAATGTATGCCTGTAATATTTGTAGTTTCAAAGCAAAGTCTCCCAGCTTTCTGGTATATCACATGAGGGTGCACACTGGGGAGAAGCCTTTTGCATGTTTAAGTTGTGAATATAGAGCTTCGCACAAATATAGACTAACACAGCATATGACAAAACATACTGGGGAAATGCCTTTTGCGTGTTCGGTTTGTGAATATAGAACTGCGCTGAGATATAATCTTAAATGTCATATGATAAAACATAGTGGGGATATGCCTTTTGCGTGTTCGATTTGTGAATATAGAACTGCCCATAGATATAACTTTAAATGTCATATGAGAAAACATACTGGGGAAAAGCCTTATAAATGTGGTCTCTGTGACTTCAGAACTGCGCATGCTCGAAATATCCAGCGTCATGAAATGAGCCAACATAAAAATATTTAGCAATTTTTACTATAATTGTAATCAGCGGATTTTTTTAGGTTTTCCAGATTACAGAGTTATTTTTGTGTAATGGTCACAAACTCATCATTTTATAAAAAGTTCATCGCATTTCATATGGCAATGTACTATATTTCTACATTCAAAATTGTTGATTTAAGTGGTAGTTTACACCATAGCAACCATTACAGCATAGCAACGACGATTTGTCTTTACGTGTGCCAGTACTGAAGTGTATTATTGGTGGCACCTAACCTGCTAACTTCAAACTTAACTTACACTTACCGTGCGACCAACAATACACTTCAGTACTGTCAAATGCATAACATCAATTGAAGGTGCTTATTGTGTTTCAGTACATAAAAACGAGTGTGCAAAGCTTATATTTTGACATTTAATGTCACTTTTATATAAAAATGTAATATTTCATGTTTCTATATGAAATGCGATAAAATAGCAGTATACGGAACGTGTTAGAAAATGGTTTTACTGAACTCGTATGGCTAACGCTCATACTCAACCATCCATACTTACTCAGTAAAGCATCAGTTTCCTAAACTACGAGGCTTGTTCAATTGAAACCCATCTTTGGTCAGGTTAGCCTTGGAAACAATTGTAATCACTCAACTGACATTTTGCAATGTTAGTTGTGTTTGTAAACGTCACACTGATTAGTTCCTATCATTTGTATTTGACAGCGATTAGCACGACAATGCTCGGCCTCATGTTGCCAAAGTAGTGAAAGAAAATCTACAACGAAAGAAATGGAGGATATTAAGAGCATCCACCCTATAGTCCCGATTTATCGCCCTGCGGTTTTCACATCTTTGGGCCACTGAAAAAGGCGTTAAAAGGTAATCGTTTTCAGTCGGACGAAGAAGTACAAAATGCCGTAAAAGAATTCTTCAAGCAGCAGCCACAAGAATTCTTTAAGCAGGGTATACATCGGTTGGTGAAACAATGGGATATGTGCCTTAATTGTAGTGGTAATTATTTGTAAATATATTTGACAATAAATTTTTTCTGGACCAAAGATGGGTTTCAATTGAACAAGCCTCGTATTTGGGTAATGTACCTACTATTCCAAGTGAATTAAAAAACGAGAGGACATCAGAATTGTGTCTCAAATCATGGCCAACCATATTGTTGAACGGTTTTGTATGTTTATTTATGAAGATACTTTGGTGTAGTTTTGTGTCCAATATTTTTTGCTTGTAATTGATATCAAAACCACTACTATATTTTTAGTACCAAATAGCAATAACTATAACGCTGGTTCTTGTACATAAATGAAAAATAAATGTTTATTTTTTAGTTGTATTTTTGTTTTTGGATAAAAAATATTGAAAGTAGTAAGGTATGTGCCAGTGACAGAAGAAAAATTGTAGCTTTGAAGAGGGTAATTCCCATTGCTCTATTCTGTCATTTTTGCTTCTCATTACAGTAATATAAGATAGTGCGGCAACATTCAAAGTGAGGTGCTATAATAGAGTTCAACACTGTTATTCAAGAAAACATTGACGAGCTGTTGCTGATTCTACGGAAATACTTTTTTTACTCACTTTATTATGTGCTCCATGTTTATTGAACGTTGTAAGGACATTTTTAACTGTTAGGAGCCTACGGCTAATTTAGCATTATTTTCTCGGTTCCGAATTACGATTCTGCATGTATTTAGGGGTCCCGAGTCGTCAGTTTGCAGCCAACGGTTTTAAACGCCCTCAAGCGCATGTGGATCTATCGACCCGTCTGCGAGGTGCATTCCTGTACGTTTCTTAGCGAGAAAAAAAAGCCTACTTTAATTTTGTTTTTAATAGTCCCGATAAGAAACAGCTATGGAAGCAGCTGGGTACTCTGGACATTGGCAAACAGAAAGTAATCGCAATACCTGAGCACATAGCGGATGTTAATGAAATTAACAATTATTTTATTAATGGTATTCCTAAAGTAAATAATGATAACCAGTTGGCAGTATCTGAAATGTATAAAAATAATAGTTCTGACAATTTTAAATTTATTTTTTCTACTGTTGATAATGAAACTATATTTAAAATTCTAACAAATATCAAATCTGCTGCCACAGGTAGTGACCTTATCAATATTCAGATGATTAAACTCTGCTGTCCGTTCATTATTCCCTACATTACAAACATTATCAATTCTTGTATTTTGGCGGGAGTCTTTCCGCAGTGTTGGAAGCATGCTGTTGTCAAACCGATACCAAAAAATAAACACCCATCAGAACTTAAAGATTTGAGACCAATAAGCTTACTTCCAGCACTCTCCAAGGTACTGGAAAAAGTTATGAGCATGCAGCTGACCGATCATGTGAATGAACACAATGTACTGCCGGTTGTACAATCCGGGTTCAGAACAGGACACAGTTGTACAACTGCGTTGCTTAATGTCACTGATGATATCCTGGCTGCTTCTGACCACGGTAAAATTACGGCCTTAGTTTTACTTGACTATAGTAAAGCATTTGACACAGTTAACCATGGCACTTTATTTACTATCCTGAATTACATTGGTATTGGAAGGAATGCGCTATCGTTAATGACTAGCTATCTAAGTAATCGGACGCAAATTGTTAAACTAGATAATGTTGTGTCCGATCCGCTGCCGATCACTCAAGGGGTGCCACAGGGATCAATTTTAGGTCCACTGTTATTTTCAATATACACATCAATCTTTATGAAACGTGTTAAATTTTCTAAAATACATATATATGCAGATGACACTCAGCTATACCATTCTTTTCATATATCTCGCCTAGATGCAGCAGTGGAAGAAATAAATTATGATTTACAGTATGTGTACGATACATCTATTCAGCATTCACTAAAAATTAATCCCGATAAATCTGCTGTTGTTCTTTTTGGAAATAAAAATGCTTGTAAAGACTTGGCTGCTACTATAAAAATCACTATGAATAATGTTCCAATTTCTATTGTTGATAAATGCAAAAGTCTTGGTGTAATATTGGACAACACTTTTAGATATAAAGACCAGATTGCCAGATATATTTGCCGAGCTTATCAATTCCTCAGAAAGTTATATCCTCATAGATCGTATTTAAATATCGAAATCAAAAAGAGAATTTGTGAAGTATTTGTTTTATCTCAATTTAATTATTGTACAGCTGTATATCATTCAGCAATAGATAAGGCAACTGCACAACGAATTCAAAAAGTTCAAAATGCATGCTTACGTTTTATATATGGCATTAGAAAGTACGATCATATATCACATAAATTGGCTGATGCTGGATGGTTAACAATGCAAAATCGTAGAATATTACAGTGTCTGTGTCTTTTTCATCAAATAATTCTTTATAAAAAACCACCATACTTATATAATAAGATCACTTTTAGAACAGATGTACATAACCTTTCTACTCGATTTAGAGGCCTAATTTCGCCTCCGCTACATTCTGCTGCTTGTTTCGAGCGATCATTTTCTTTTCAAGTATATCATATGTACAATAGCTTACCAAAACTCTATAAAATATATAGTCCAGTGCAATTTAAACTTAAGTTACGATGTGAATTGTTTCAGAGACAGTGTGAAAATTATTTGTAGTGGTAATTATATGTGTCTATGTATGTATATATTTACTTTTTTTTTATTATAAACATTGTGGCAATGTTGCTTATATATAATATGTTTAGTTAGTGTTTTTTTAAATATTACATTTTTTTTACTATTTTCAACTGCGTCGTCACAGGATATTAATTTTTATTTTCTTTTAGTGTTTACGTCAAGTAGAATTAGGCAAAAGATTATGTTTTTGTGTTAATTATCTTTTAATTCAAGGTTAGGTGGAAGATCAGAGGGTATAGGATATTTACCTATACCCACCTGAATCTCGCCTTGTGATTACCAGTTCTTTTTTTTTTAATTATTGTATTTAGATTTTGTTTTTTACATGGTAATAAAGTGATTATTATTATTATTATTTATAGTTGTGAGCTTTGAGGTTTTCGTATCGTGGGGCGGCAACCCTAAAACGCCGTTTGGCGGACTCCGTGAAAACTCATTAGCACCTTATCATGTTTCACAAAGCGTTCGCTGTGTCGTTCTGCCAGTTTTCGTGCGGGATTCGAATTTCCTTGTGATGGGATTATCCATTATCCCAAGTGGCGTTCCAGCAGCGATTTACTCTTTGTTTTAATGCATCTTCTAGGTGTTTTTACGTAGCATCTGGAACAGCAACCGTTGCAGCAACATAGGACAACAAAGTGCCGCTAAACATGCTTCTTAAAGGTACTGTACGTTGTATTTGATTTTACCGTTGCGAATTTAAAGTCTACAGTTGACGTAACGTTGCGGTCGTTGAACTTTTATTGTGTGCATATATGCAGTTGTCAAACCCCTTTAGTTGTGTACCTGTCGATTTAATTTAGTACCGTCAGACCACATGAGCCTGTTTAACTATGCGTGGTGGCCAATTGAAATGTGTCACAACTGTTCCATGTTTATCTGAATACCACCGTTTTATTACTGTTAATTGATTCAGTATTTTGATTATCCAGTGTTCATACTGTTTACCAGTAATTTCAATAGTTGATATCAAGTTCACCGAATATTTAATTAGCTTAAGACATTACGTAATTTAAATATTTATGTCTTATGATATTGTGCATGCGATATATGTATGTATTTTACAGTTGTAAAAGGAACTTGGCAGGCTGGTCAAGTAAGTTTCTCCAAAGGTAGGTCCGTGGTGTTGTACTTGGCTCGCTGACCAGAATACTGCCAAGGTTGGTGGTGAATTCGTTATGCTTCCACTTTTCCTCGTTGGGTTCACCTATGCATTCTTTTCTTGTAGGAAATGTGGTAACGTCTCATCGTTTTAGATCTGCTTTCCGTGTATTATCTCGTGTTGGACCACCCCTCGCTCCACTGAGTTTAGTCGGCAACTCTTTTGTAACGTTCCAGATTTTGTGAGTCAGCTTACGCGCTAGTCATTTAGCCTTGTTTGGCTTGTAAATGGTATTGGGCATGTGTCTTGCACTGTGACACTGTTGAACGGACAGTAGTCGCCACATACTCGATAGCTGCCATCCGCCTTTTTGGCCAAGTTAATAAGTAAATAGCAGCAACCCAATGACTTGATGATCTCGTGATTATACCAGCATCTAGTAATTCCCGAAAATGTCCCTCCAAAAACAACAGCTGTTCCGGGTTGAGTTAAGGACATTTGGTAAAATGAGGAGCACCTGTTGCAACGGTTTATGAAAGACTGTTTCATTCTAGCATTAATGCCGAAAGCGTTCAGTAAGCATGAGAATCATTTCAACAAGTGCCTATATGATGATTCAATTGTTTCAGGTATATTGACTGTTTAATATAGAGCGGTACAGCGGATAAAGGAAATCGATTGTCTGTAGGTATATATAGGAAAATAAAATAAAATAATACGGATGACTGCAACTGATAATAGGCTCTGGTATTGGGACGGTCCGGGGAGCACTGCTCCGGCTGATAAGAATTGTTGTCCCTGACCCTGCCATTGAGGTTGCTGTAATCAGAACAAAATTAAATAATCTAGTTTCGACTTGTTAATCCCGAGATTGTACTGATAGTGCGTGCTAGGGGTAACATTTTTACAATAGGAATGGCCACGAGGCTGCAAGGCTCTATCAAGAATATTTTCGAAATCGCCAGCCACCAAATCATAAATCGGTTGCTGCATTGTACCATATGAATTATTATTTATATATTAGTTTCCAGTTTAATGCATTTTCAACGTTTGAAGAAAAAATAGCTGATTTTAGATTTTATGTAGAGTTAAAGTGACTTTTTGTAGCTCATCTGTGTTTGCCGGACAAACCTACAAATTCATCACAAAGAGTGTCACTTTAGCTCCTTAGAAAATAATATATTATTGTTGTGGCACCTATAACATATTCAACGATATGAAGGATCTTCATCTTTTCTTAACAGGCTAGGGGCAGGTCATGTCAGTCTTTATAGCATAAAAACGTACGACAGGCTTACTATTAATGTACACTATAATATTTAGATTAAATTAAAGCGATAAGCGGAATTTGTTGTTTTGTTTACAAAATTCGTTTTTCTTTTCTTAATAAGGACATAGGAATGTGATATGATAAACATTGCATTACTCTCCCTTTTGGAAGGGGTCGAAACATGAAAAGCTGACTTTTTTAAGGCCGTCATTTATGGAATACGACTATTTAAAAAAAATTCTAAGAATAGAGAGTTTGAACACTTCGACGTTAAACTTCCCGTTAACGATAAAGTCACATGACTAGTAACGATACACTTTTACGGGAGGGTATCATTTTATAGAGTTTGAGCACAACAATAACAAACGGTATTTGAACATAACCTCACAATTTGGCAAATATTGAAAGGTTGTAGTATACTTCCTCAGTTTGTTAATTATTGGTAAGTAAATACAAGGAGCAGTAATTACCTAAATAACATAACTATAACAAGAAATTAGGCATCGTAACGCAACCTCACAACCCAACTTAGCGTTTACGGTAAACCTCTACGCTATTCGTAGTGAAATAACGTGCTCCGATAAGTGTTTAGCGTTACGGTATTTTCTGCGCCTGCGCAGTTGCCTTAAAATAGCGTTAGCGTATAACGTACCAGGTGCTCAAACTCTCTAATAAGTACCCACAATATATCTTAAACTTACCAGCTATAAAACTTTTTTGATATAAATACTCCTTTTCCAATGGTTCAAGTTGTATTTCCTGCACAATTTAACTTTGACAGCTCAGAAAAGACAGTCAACTTTCAAATATCATTATCAAGGATAGACATACTTATGTGACATTATATGCCCCGGATTGAAAATTATGACCCAATATATCTACGTTTTGATATTTTTCTTTGCCCAATTTATATGTGATAGACTAGTAGGTATTGGCCTGTCTTTATCATTTATTGTATTACTGTCAACGTATATAGTCGCCAGGATAACATCTACAGGCACCATGCCTGTAAAGATTCATTTACCGAGTCAGTTCAGACAACAGTAAACGACCTTATAACAAATCAAGAGGAAATAAACAGCATTTAATCCCAAATTTATTTACAAGGTTAGTAGATAATAAACTAGATAATAAATTTACAATAACAATTATAATTTTTTGTAAACTTGATGCTACTAATTGTAATCTTCGTTTCCAATTTTTTGTATGTAAATATATTTTATGATATTCTATTTTGTTTAATTTCCGTAATATAGTATTTATTAACTGGTATGTTTAAATTGAGAATTTCCACCATTACACACATTATTCTTATAGCATTGGTTATTAGCTTTTTATTGTAAAGTTTCCATTTTATAAATAAATATTTTTTGCGAATATTTATGAACATTATGCTGTCCTTGATAGTTACAAGTTCGTTGTGTCGCTTACAACCAACAAGTAGCTGGCAAAGAGCTTATAAACCACCTATACTTTTGTAACGCCCCATTTTTATTTGGGCTCGCATCCCCAATATAAATATCACGCGCGTTCCTCTTTTCGTCGAGTGCCGCTCGAAAAATTTTTTAGTTTTTCCGAAAGGCTCCCAACCTTCGATAATGCGACTTGCGTTCTTCGATTGCAAGTGCTCACTTAGAGCGGTTGTGAACGCCTGAAATTCAAACTTCCTGAGGAATTTGTAATACCTAGATCAAATCGGGCTATGCTTATTAGCAGATTTTTTGTGTCATGTCAACGTTATAACGGCGTCGTTTGCACGTGAGGCCGATTTCCATTTTGGCTTTTCTTTTTACCCTCTGGCATAAAGCTTTATAAGCTGGCGTAATGTCCGGCGACAATTACCCTTTGAATTCTCTGGAGCACGCCAATCCGCATGAGTTCTTGGCGAAAGTCATTCCAGTTAATCTCAATCCAGGAATGTGTCAATTTTCATGATATCTTCGCACCTGTGGACTGCAAATGAAGGAGCCGTGGAGAGCATCTCCTACCACAGTAATAACATACCTAATTGCGATTCAGCAGGTTGATTGTTAGATAAAGGCATTTTAGCCGCTATGATTTGCGTATTTTTATACAAAGGCTTTTGACAGTAAAAGCGCACGGGAAAACGTTAAATTTATAGTTTTTTTGTATTCGCTCCCCAAACTGGTAACTTTGGAAACTGTCTAGGATCCTTAAAATGGCCATTTAGAGGCCTTGTACTTAAAGTCGTCATGGCAACATTTTAGCGGACTCAAACATTAGTTGCCATGACGACTTTAAGTACAAGGCCTCTAAATGGCCATTTTGAGGATCCTAGACAGTTTCCAAAGTAACCAGTTTGGGGAGCGAAAAATACATTTTCGCGCGGCCTCCTAATATAATGCCGCGTTAATGGTAATTGAAACTTCATATTATAATGTTTGGAGAGCTAATACAAAAAAACGTTGTATGCAACACGTCCTCAAATGGCTTTAGAGGACTCATCTTCATATTACGGACTCGGCTGCGCTTCGCTCCGCCTCGTCCGGAAACATTACGACTCGTCCCCTAAAGCCTTGCTTTGAGGACTAGTTACATAAAGTACTATTATCAGACCCTAGTGCGTTTTTAACTAGGGTTAGCTGAAAGCATGCTTGTATATACCCTGTACAACACCCCTTGTGCAGTGTGACCTTGAGCGCCCGGCTTTTCATAAATTCTTATTTAACCAGTTTTGCGAGCCGGTTGAGCGCCCTTTGTTTCATTAATCTAGCTGAATGTTTGCATGGCATTCAGATATCAATATTATGCCAGTTATTATAACTGTGACTTTATAATGCTGCTGATATGAACGTAAATGGTTTTGAATTTTAGTAATTCATATTTTTTGTGTGTTTGAATTGGTTTGACTCCAAAATTAATTATATTTGCGCAGTAGAGCGCTATGTTTACCTAAGTTGTTTAACTAATATTTCTTATTTAGTTGTTGTCGTTGATATTAAATTTTATTTTCTGTCACTGATTTATATTTCTTTGAGCATTTGTACTACAACCCTTCATGAACCTGCTCGTTTTCCTTTAAGATTTAGGTTGAAGCAAGAACCATACAAGGTAGGTGGTGATTCGTTTTGATAGCTAGATTTGTGTTTATGTTGTGTATAAACGACTGACGCCCATTTTGTATTACTTTTTATGATTTTTTGTAACCTTAAGAACCGCTGCTTGGTCATTATTCACGCCATAATCTACCGAGGGTTAGAGCTAGCTAGGGCTGTGCTACCCCTATTTTAAGGGTGGTCCACTTTACAATAGTTCTTTTGACTTCTAATGACGTCTAATGTCATATCAATAATAATGCTTTGAATTTCCCATAATGCAATACCAATAAGACTCGAACGACACATAAAAATTTACTTGCAAACAAAATTCAAAACCTACTAGATGTAATTCTTTTTAAGACGCCCTGTATATTCCCTGTAAGCACATTATAATACTTTTTGTATAATTTTAAATGCAAACAATGAACATAACCTTTTAATTTTTTTTGTTATAGAGAATTTATTTGATAAATTGGAGTTCTTTTTATTTATAACAATGAACGTGAAGCATGAATTAGTTGATTATAACTGGTGCAACCCAACAACTAGCAAATTCAATGAAAATGAAATAATTGGAAATACACCTGGACAGCCTGGGATCGTCGACAACGCAGCTGATCAGTTACTGGATATTAAACACGAGGAACTTGACATAAAAGATGATTTGCTTGCTATACGTCTTGAAAATAAAAGTTTTGTAGAGAAATCATATGTGTGCTGCAAAATCTGTAAATATCAAACAGAAGAGAATAGTAATCTTTTGGAACATATGAAAACTCATACTAGAGAAAAACCTTACGCATGTTCTATTTGCAACTATAAGGCAACGCACAGAAGTACATTAGCGAGGCATATGCCAATTCATAAAGTAGAAAAGCCCCATTCTTGTACTATTTGCGAATATAAAGCAACACAAAAAAATAATTTTGTGAGACATATGAAAACTCATACAGCAGGAAAACGTTATTCGTGTTCAATTTGTATGTATATAGCAGCTGAGAGAAAAACACTAGTTGATCATAAGAGAACGCATGCAGGGGAAAAACCGTATGCGTGTGCTATTTGTGATTATAGAGCAACAAGCAAAAATTCATTAGCTGTACATATGAGAACGCATTCAGGAGAAAAACCGTATAGATGTTCTATTTGTGAATATAGAGCAACAAACAAATATTCATTAGCTGGACATATGAGAACGCATTCAGGAGAAAAACCGTATGGATGTTCTATTTGTGAATATAGAGCAACAAACAAAAATGTATTAATTGGACATATGAGAACGCATACGGGAGAAAAGCCATATGCATGTACCAATTGTAAATATACAACAGCAAACAAAAATTTATTAGTTGGACATATGAGAACGCATACAGGTGAAAAACCTTATTCCTGTTCTATTTGTGAGTATAAAGCAGCCTTGAGGAAGACAATAGTTGAACATATGAGGACACATACAGGAGAAAAGCCTTATTCTTGTTCTATTTGTGAGTATAAAGCAGCCGCGAGAAAGACAATAGTTGAACATATGAGGACACATACAGGAGAAAAACCTTATTCTTGTTCTTTTTGTGAATATAAAGCAGCCGGGAAAAGTACATTAGTTGGACATATGAAGAAACACAGGAAGTAAACCCTATTCATGTTGCTAATGTAGATTGTTAAAGATATCGATTCGTGCAACATTGTGACAAGTGAAATAATGATATCTATAAATTTACATCTTATATTACAACAATTTTTCTTACTTAATTCATGTTGTTTAATTTTTTTTGCAGGTAGAATATATTTTATTGTTTATGTATAGCATCAAAATATTCTTTATGCTTCTTATCATATAGGTACTATCCAATAACTTTTGTTATGTGATATTGTAATTTTATTTTTTGTTAATTGGCCACGTAATAGAAGTTAATCAAATTATTTTACATTATTTAATAAACGGTGGTGTAAAATATGACTTTTAAGTATTGCCACCTCTGGATTTTGATACTGGTGTCACTGAAACTCAACTACCTACAAAGCTGATAACACGTTGGAGCTCAAAGATACAGTCAGACAATTTCTTACATCTAACATGTGAACTAGGAACTAAAGATAAAATGTCACACTACTAGCTTATATAGCATTTCTTATCTACTAAGATAAGCTTTATCTTCCAAGGATGCACGTGATAGGATGCGCCTGCATACAAGGTTACAAGGTAAGCACTTTTAAACAATAGGGGACTGTTGCATTACAATGTAACTTGCTCTCATTATGCAAGATCGTAATATTTCTGGTAGTGGAGTTGCAATATAGATAAAAACTTCATTGAGGCATTCCATGTTGCAAACAGGTCATGCAATAGAAAAATTTTAGATAAGTGTAGGTATTGCAAAGAAAGTATATGCACTTGGTTGTTTATACCAGGTGACTCGTTTTAAAACCGAACATAGCAAAACATGGTATAGCAGAAAGTTACTACAAACATTTAATTTAATTTAAAAAACAAAGTTCCATAAATCGGAACATTATATTATAAGGGGAGGAAAAGGCTGAAAGTCCTTAGACATCAATTACGTTAGACGTATCTTTGTTTACTAACAATTAAAAACTTGCTATGTCATCATCATCTTCCTCTTTTACCCGTAGGTGTCAAGGTATCTTTTCTATGTTATATTTCTTCAACAGAATTTCGCCATTTTCTTCGGTCCCTTGCTAATATTCTTGTCTCTTCCCATGTTTTTTCCTTACGTTTTAGGATCTCCGCTACACTATTGTTCCAGGTTGTTCTGAGTCGTCCTCTTCTGTTCATGCCTGTTTTCCTGGCTTCTCATACTTTCTTAACTTGCCTTGTGTTCTCCATTCGTATTAAGTGGCCTACCCATTTTAGTTTCTTTTGTTCTATTTTGTTTATCAGTGGTTTCATTTTTAGTTTTTCTCTAATGTACTCATTCCTTATTTTGTCTATTTTTTAATCCCTTCTACTTTTCGTAAATATCTCATCTCTGCAGCCTGTAGTCTATTTTCTGGTCTTTTGTTTAGAACCCAGTTCTCAGCCCCATATGTTAGTATGGGTATGTAGATTGTGTTGTACACCGTTATTTTTGTTTCTTTTGATATCTCTTTCTTGTTAGTGAAGTTTCTGTATTTAGCGTTATATGTCCATGTTGCTGTCTTTATTCTGTTTCCTATTTCTTCTTCCTGTGTACCTTTTCTATTTATGATTATTCCCAGGTTGTTTAGAATTAAGAAGTAAGTGTAAGGACTGTCGCTATTTTGTGCCGGCCACTTGTTCAACATCTGGACATTTTTATGAATAGCAGCCCTAAAATCGCAAAGGGGCAGACTCGAAGCGACGTTAGCCCTGGTCGGTCGCAAGATTTATATTATAGGTTCTTGTACATAATTTTCGTTCGTGTATTTTAGTGAAATAAAGTATATTTTAAACCGTGTGCTACCGAAATTAATTATTGTTTTAGCATACAGTCCACTACTCTTTCAGGATCGTACACAGGTATTTAAATTCGTTAACTTGTTCTAGTATTTCTTCCCCAAGTCGGATGTTTATGTTTTCTTCTTTACTGGAAATGATCTTGGTTTTTCCTTTATTGACTATTAGGTTATATTCTTTTAGTATATCTGCCCATACATTGATATTTCCTTCTAGTTCTTGACTACTCTTTGCCGCGAGTACCACATCATCTGCAAATACACATGCTTGTACTTTAACTTGTTGTTGTTTATAGTGTCCTACTGTATACTTAGTCGTTGTGATCCAACTTTGCTTGATGGCTTCATCGATAATACTAATAAATAGTAAAGGACTTAGTATCCCTCCTTGTCTTACTCCGTATTTATTTGCAAAGGATCCTGAAGTTATGTTACTTGTGCGGATTTTATTATTTGTTACCTCATATAGACTTTTAACTGTCTCCAATAAATCATCATCTATTCCTTTGTTTTGTAATGCATTCCATATTTTGTCCCTGTTGACCATATCGAATGCCTTCTGCAGATCGATGAAACCTAGGTAGATATTTTCTCCCTTTCCTAAAGCCTTTTTCATAATTTGTTGAATTGTGAAAATGTGGTCATTCACACTGTGGGCTGGTCTGCAACTACTTTGCTCATCTCTAGTTTGGGTTCTATTATATCTCTTACTTTATTTTCTATTATTGTTTCATATGCCTTTAGTGCAGTGCGTAGTAGAGATATTCCGCGGTGGTTTTTGCAGTCTTTTGGGTCGCCCTTTTTGTATATAGGGTGGATAAGAGCCATGCTCCATGCCTTCGGTATTGATTTTGTTTTACAAGCTAGGTTAAACATTTCTAAAAGTTTTCCTTTCCCGATAGGTCCTAAGTATTTTAGCAATTCAGAATCTATTTCATCTGTACCGGCTGCCTTTCCTATTTTTAGTTTTTCAAGTGCTTCTTGTAATTCTTTTTGGTCGTTTATTGAGTTTGGTTTATTTTTCTTGTTTTTACGTTTCTAGTGTTCTTCTTTTGTTGGTATTTTTCATTGTTAAGTAGTTCATAAAAATATTCTTCCCATCTATCCATAATTTCATTTTCATTAGCTAGCAGCTGTCCGCTTTGGTCCTTTATGGATCTCACTTTTGCTTCTTGTTTATTTCTGAGGTTTTTAAGTACCCTATAGAAAAGTTTTTGGTTTTCTTTGCTGTTCTCTTCTAATTTCTGACCAAATTCCTCCCAGGTTTTCTGTTTGGCTTCTTTTACCAAGATTTTCACTTTGCTTCTTTGGTCTTTATAAACCTCATAGTCTTGCTGTTGTTTACTCCTTAGATACAGTTTCCATAATGTTTTCTTCTGCTTCACTTCTTCCTTAATCCTTTCATTCCACCATTTCGTCTTTTTCTTGTTGTTTCCTTTTATTGTTGTTCCACATATTTGAGTTGCCACGTTTTTAATTAATTGTTTGAACCTTTCCCATGCGTCGTTTACATTATTGTTTTGCTTCGTCGAATAATTGTTTTCAATATTTTTATCTACTTCCTCTGGAACAATAAAGAAACCAACCTGCGATTAATTAATAAAATTGATCGATGGTAGTAAAAATCGCAGATTAACCCCCCTACAGTTTATACACCACGGCTGCTCTAAAAACTCTTTACTTACCGCGATGGCCGAGCTAACTCAATTTCGGCGGCCTTGGATCGTAGGTTCAAATCACCAGCTGTGCACCCTGTAATATCTTCAAAAAAAGAAAAAGGAAATGGGCGCCAGAAATCAAAAGATTTCAAATAATAGAAAATAAACTACAAGTTTAATTAATAAATAATAGAAAAGTCTTGAAGTGTCAGTAATAAATAATCAGGATAATTAAAATGCAAATAATGTTATAACAAGGTTGTGTACGTTAACTGAAGGTTGCGACACGCATAAAATAAAAAAAAACCCTTTCGGGTTATTCTAATAACTGTGAATTCAAATTATTCATGAGATATGCATACCTCATTCATTTAATAATTCCTTCTGTTTAGGCTATTAAAATAAAAAAGCGTGACTGTACCTTTTACAGAGGGTCAATACACATCACAATTGTAGCTTTAAATACTGAGCATAATTAAATATAGGCATAAGAATTTAAATGTAAAAACAAGAGCATGTATGAAATTGAACATTACATGTTAATCATTGCAAAAAGTATGAATTTAAATTCCAAATACTGACGGGTTTAAAATGCACAGATGTGAATTCCTGGTATTGAAGATAAGTTGATATTTAATCCCGGAGTAGCACTAACTAACCTCGAAACATATGCTGGACGTGAACGGCTACACACATTGTTGAAATCGCCGTGGATGCACCGGTGATTGCAGCGGAAGCACCCTCAAATGGCAGCAAATACCAGAACGCCAGCAAGTGTCGAAAATGCGATTAGGCTAATAACTTGGCCTCCGAGATAAACTCGTGGATGGAACTGTGAATAAAGAGCTAAGAAAAAATGTAATTACTATGGAGATAATAAGACAGAAAAGCGCCATCGTACCTGATCATTGTTAGCCCTAGGAAACACAATGCTCATAGAAATTGGTTGAACGCACGTAATTTGACTTAATTAAAATCAAACCTTCGCCGCGCCTGTGACGGCGGGCTCAGGTGAGAACAGCCAGTGCCTCGGACAAAAATTTCGTTTCCAAAGGAAAGCTCGCACTACAACGACCTGTGATAAGAGATAACACGGGTCAAAAGTGCATCGCGCGAACGAAAGGAACTCGATCCAGGTACAAAATAAGCTGCTTTGGAAAATTTTAGAATTGGAAATGCAAAGGATTTATAATTAAAATAAAAATATACAGGTTAGGCCTGAAATAATTGGATAACTGGCGAAACAATTCAGCGAAGCCAAAAAATTGTTTCACCTCTACATATTTTTCTCGTAGTTTTTTGTACTTTCAGATGCTTCAAATAATTCAGAAAATATTGTTACGATTTATCTTCTGGGCTATTAAAAATTATACGCCTCTTCTTGTTTTAAGCATTTATTTACAGCAATTTAACTTAACGATTTAACAAAGATACAAGAACTATTAATACGGAACATTATTTATACACTAACAGGAACTATTTCTAACAACAAATACACTTTATTTATTTGCACACGACTTCAACATGAATGATTTATATGACTAGATTTATTTACACACGGGTTATTTATATGGCAGCTTCGCGCACTTCAAGCTAGATTCGGACTGCCCGCCTTTCCGCTGTGCTGGCTTATATATTCGCCGGGTGAGTCATTCCGGAAGCGTCGAGATATTCTCGACTATTCTGGCAAATGCTGACGCATCGCCAGCATTAATCCCGAGATCGTTCTCGAAGGCTGACTCATCCGTTTGCCCGCGACCCGGCTCAAGGTCGTTACAATATGTATACAGTCTAAGAGGAATCAGGGGAAGAAGAAGAAATTAATATTAAAGAAAATCATGAAGATTCCTAGCTTTTGTGAGATAACAAAATAACTTTGTTGTTTTTGGGCGAATATCAAAAACGAATAGATGTTTTTCGCATTCCAAAGGTGAAGAAAAGAACTGGGGATAGTATAGCAAATGCTATGGCTTGCTATATAATGCTGTGCTTTTCTTTTCTATTATATAAGTCAATAGCATTATTTATTAACTGGTTGTTTAGTTACTATGTGACTTCTGCCAATAACTCCTACTATGCCAGGTATGCTTGTAAACAAATAAACAGATTGAATGTAATATAACATAATTATAATACAAGCAGGTATACTTACGACAGCGAGATTCTATTCTGGTGGCTATTTCAGTACATCACCTTTCATTTGGCCGTTGAATAAAGCGATCTTTTGGTAGAACAGTTGCAGTTAAAACTTCCATAAAGATTTAATATCCCGCACCCTTTGCAAAACTAAACCTACCACTGACTGCTTAAAAACCTTTCTTATTTTGATATGATCAATATAAAGAACAAAACCTTTGCTTCTAAGGTTATATATAAATGACGTTCCTATATATAAGGCGATATTAAAGTGCACAATTTTTCAAAAGCTCCCCCTAGTCATTCTAATGTGACTTTTGAATTCGATTAAATTATAATTTTATACAATACTTACCACTCGTACATATCCTTGATTGAAAGTAGGAACTGTTCTTTCCCGCACAATGTTGTTCTCTTCTGGTTCTGCATAACTGATTATACTATATACCTACTACATTATTCAAATCAAGTTCATCTTCCAGAAAGTACTCCCACATACGTGCTTCTTCCATAATTTTTATTGAAATGAAATATTCCATTAAAAAAAACAGCATAACCTCAATAACTGGAGTGACACATTTAGCAGTTTTGCTTCTGGATCGTGCAGCGAACTTCCGACAGTCGACTGTTATCACAAAGTAATCAGGTCGAGTGCTGATTCTCAACAGTTGCGTTCGCTAGATGCGCCCATTAGTACTTATTTGGTCAACATTACTTCGTCGCAAGCTTTCATAGCATCCCATGCTTCTCCAATTGCTTTTCTAACATTTTGACATTAAAAACCATTTATACGAGTATTGTTCTAAACATATATGGTTCTAAATAGGACATTATTCATACCACATGCTGATCTATACGATATTTTTCCTCTACGAAGAAGTTTGTAACGTTTTTAAGAAAAGATTTTGGGCGTGTTCATAACGCAGCATTTTTAGTGTAATTTTGGACAAATGTCACATTGACATAATTATAAAATAAGCGCAATTTAAAGTCGACCTGACAAAAACTTGGAGATTTTTTGTTTTGCCCATTTTCTTATAGTTAAATAAATTATTACGTCACAGAAAAAGGGTAATGCGTAGTACATTCTTTGTATGTTAATCCGCATGTAGTAGGTGCATTATGGTGACAAGTTAAAAGTTACATGTATCTACTTAAAATGTAGATGTGGCATAACGAAACAGAAGAAAATATATTCATGGGTCGATGAGCTCTTGTTCATATGGGTTCACACACGAATGTGTTAAAAAAATTACAGTAAAATATCTACGTGTGAGCAAACAAAAATGAAATCAAGCTTAGCTTTGAAATATTTGTTTTATGAATAATATGTTGGTGGCACTGTAAGTCTATGTCAAATTCGATGTTAGCAGGTTATGTTTTGCATCAGTCTGTGTCAAAACTGGGGGAAAACCTAACCTGCTAACATCGAATTTGACATAGACTTACAGTGGCACCAACATATTATTCATACAACAAATATTTCAAAGCCAAGCTTGATTTCATTTTCGTTTGCTCACATGTTACATGCAATGGGCAAAAATATCCGACACAAACATTTTTTCGACTGTACTTGTAATAAATACGTCCCGTTTTTTTTAGTTCTAGCATTACTGCGTAGGTTTTTTGTATGCAAGATAAACAAATGCAGCGTGTCTGTTCAACACGAGTGTACTCGTACATTAGGGGCTTATAACAATTTTAATTTCTTTTAGAAATACTACAGGCTTCCTTTATTTCAAAATAAACTCTAAAAAACATCACATTTATTTCCTACAAAGCTACAATATCAAAGCACACTTATTCTATAATAATGACGTCGTCGTCGGAAGAATCTTTCTTGTCACTAGTATCCTCTGGCTTTTTAATCACACTGACAGACAGGGGCATGTTCGGGGGCAAGTTAAAATGTGGAGAAGCATCGGCAGTGTAGGGTATGGCAGTTTTCTTTTTCATCGCAGTCGGCTTTTGGTTACCAAAACCCAGTTCCCGGGAATGATCTGTTGGATGGGTGGCTTTGACTGGATGCAACTGGAGGAAGTTGAAGAAACACACATAAAGATTTTATTACTTACGTTGTTCGATACAAACCATACACAATGTACACCTTGCGTGAGGTGCTATTTGTGTTGGTTTTACACAAGGCGAGTCAACTTCGACCCCTTTTACCCTGCATAATCCGCGTGGCATAACGAATAAGATCTGTCTAATCTATGCAATCTCATTCAAAACTTAGTAGGTAAGAATTTACTACAATTACTACTGCATTACTACATTCTTCTAACTACCACAACCACACCATGCTAGGAAACTAGTCTTACATCTATGGGTTAAAACAGTTGACAATCTTTACCTGACTAATAGATATTCCAGAATCCAACGGAAATGACGGTAGATTAACATGCGGAATACTACTAGGTGGAGAAGAGAAGGTTGATGTCAGTTGACTTTTACCTTTGTCGCTACTCTTTCCATCGAAGGATAGGTTCTTGTTGATTGTGTGTTGTTTTTGTTTGTCGGCGAGCTTTTCTTGCAAAGTCTTGCCCGACGTGGAGAGTGTGAGAGGGTTTGTGGGCCTGATAGGGCCCATGGTAGTGGGTTGTGTCACAGGTGTGATTGTGAGATTTGGCCTGTCGCTGAGTATATTGGCGGCATTTATGAAATCGGCTTGGGTAGAAGGCAAATTGGTTGGAAGTTTCTTTTCCTAGAAAATGTACATGACTGTATTTCGATATGCATTACATTTATTACTTTACATTTATTGTTAGCCGCAGATGATTATGTCTGAGCTTTATATGATACTTTTGGGATAGTCACGGTAAGTTACAGAATTTTTCTGCACTCTCCGGCTATTTACTCGTATATATATTGTACAGGACTATTGTAATTTTTAATAAACTCAATACTTACATCCTGTACAAGACTGATTAAAAGTAAATAAATAATTGTATAAATGGGTTCATTGATTGTAGTGTTTTGCTCCCTATAGTAATTCGCACATCTGCAAGTAAAGTTTCAGTAGGCATGAGGACTCAAATCTGCAAGTTAGGTTCACCGACATGTTCATATTTAAACTCCCGTGTTACGCCACTGGGCTGTGAAATTAAAAAGCAGCAACGCGCACAGTCACTACGCTGTCAATTTATCTATCAACAAATTGAATTTTCGTGCGGTTCGTTTCTGGTGTATTCACAAGTTAATTCATTCAAAGGCAAATCTATGAACAAATTATCAGGTAACTCGAATCCCGCGCTTTATTAAGCGTTACTAGTCGCGTTTTGTTTTTAGATCGTTCGCGGCTTCCTGACCTTTTTTAGGCTGCGGGAACTGGCTCGGAACAGCTTCTCCTGACGTTCACTGCTGGAAGGGGAATCCTAGGATGCTGGAACTGCTGCGGTGTACTCCTATACGGCGTGCGGACGTGGTGCTACCAAAATTTCAAACGCCTGACCCCAATTGTGCTCAAAATCTGATGATCGTAAACTTCTCGTCGTTAGAAAAGTGGTTCGGAAGGTGGTCGCAGATGAAAATAATTTTTAGGTGATTGATTTTCACACCCACATTCTCACATATGCACTACGAACTCCTGATCACGATGGTATAATTATTTTTAATTTATTTCAATTGTAAATGGCTTAAAACTCAATTAATCTGAAGAGACAAATTAGACTGTCATGAAATAATTTTTATTCAACAAAAAATTCCTAGTTCCTGGATGTTCAAAGAGTATTGGTCGCAGGCGTTTCACGTATTGCGCCGCAAAAGTTGCAAATTTCTTAACGCCCGAACTACAACAATCACTACTGGTGGGCCCGGTGTCCTACACGTGCAAAAAGAAAATTCAGGAGGCGGTGAAAAACATCCCGAGGGAACTGTTGGCTCTCCTGATAAGCGAGTAACGTCGGTCAATCCATGCAGTGCCAGCACTTAACCTAGACTAGCATCTTATAATGTAGAATCTCCAGATTGCGGACAAGTGCTTATTGCACTTATGCAGTCTTCTGTGTGTTGAGTGCAGTGGAATTGCTTGTATGCATGTAGATCCACTGTAAAAATGCTCAATAAATTATTATTATTATTATTATTAATTGTTTCTCCCCCAGGTAGTTAACAACAATTCCCTATCCATTTCCTGTTGTGTGAATTTCTTGTATTTTATAATAATTGTCTGCTTTTCACCATTCTTCAAATATTACCGTTCCATTTTTTTATAGCCTTATTTGATCTAGTATTGTGCTCTCTTTGCACTGTATTGAGAACATTCTGTCCTTCTTACCTTTATTTAAAAAGTTCATAGAACTGTACTTATTCAATTATACTGACATGTAAATTTATTTAACACGCATGTAATAAACCCTTTGGTGATAGATTGGCTTTACTTTGCACCAACCTCTTAATTTATGCTAATTGATATTTCTGTGACTCTAATTTACGAATTGAGCTCTACCTTATTGCCATTTATTCTGAAGTAATTCCATTTAATATTGGCAATGCTTTACCAATGTAGTTATGAATTAAAATTTCTGATGTAAATTCTTGCAGTTGACTGATTTACCCCAGCTCTGTGCTTTATTGACTTGCTTTATTTATCTATGCTGCAAGCAGAGTTGAGTAACGGGCTAAATACCATCTCAATATATTGCATTCTTAAATAATTTTAAATCAAAACTACCTAGTCGAAAAGAAATAGTCTTGTGATTTAAACAGTCGAAAATAATTTACTATAGTATCACTGTCAACGAGATGCATTGAACAGTTTGCTATTTTAATAGTTATTTGTGTACCAAGTGTGGATAGGACATTGTTGTTGTATGCATGAAGATAACTGACAACTTCGCAAGTGGATATAATGTACCATAACCTAACCGAAATGAGCATAAAGTTGACATTGTTTAATAATTGTTGAAAACTGTAATATTCAATGTAATAATGCTCACAGAACATGAATGAATTTGAAAATTGTGATGTAGTAAGGGTCATGGAAGCAGCATTACCCCCAAAATAAAAACGTACGTGCCGCAATATGAAGCGTTTGTTAATTTAAGTAGTAATAAATAACTAAAAACTATACTGAAAAAGCTTTGTTGGTATAGTTTCATGAAGAATTAAAATTAGCATGTGCCTCTACTCTGTGGGCTTTCCTAAAGCTACCAGACGCATCATCGTACATGGGTCATTGTTTTAGGGAGAAGCTGTTTTGAAAATCCAGTAGAAGCCCCTAAAGCTCAAGGATTTCCAAAAAATTTACCAAAAATTAAAACTGAGGTTATGCAACCAAATATACAGTTAGGAATTACGAGTCACCCAAGACAATTCCTGAACTTGTAATATAATTATATCTAAATGAAAAATTATATGTAACAGTGTGACATTTGTTACAACTGCTTTATGAACATTGATGCAATTTTATTGTCTGAATGCTGAACATTTAACGGAAGGAGACAAATATTTAACTGGCAACAGTTCAAAATCATAACCACAAATTGAAAACAGCATAACCCAATTTTGTCATGTGTACCGACAAAAATATCATCCTAACAGAGCCTGCTAGGAGGAGGAAACAACGTGAAGGGATTATAAATTTAGATAATTCGATTATTGCGAGGTTCTGTTTATGTTATGAAACAAAACCATCTTTTGACATGAGCAGTGGTGTTACAGTGATTCGTCACTCATGATATGATTATTATAATGTATTATTAGACCTGGATGTAACATATGCAGCAAAATTTTTCAAGGCACTCTTGATTGGTTTTTTTTTTTATAGACCCGTTATAAACCAATTCAATCAGCCCGAAGGTCAACATACACTGACCAAAAAAAGTCGACATCAAATAGGAAAAATTATGTGTATCTTTCTTTATAACTTTACGTGTATGTATATCTGCATCTAGAGTATATGACGCTTATATAAATAGTGTGGCTTTTACTTCTAGCAAGGTTAGTGTTTTTATTTTCAGAAATATAAGTATAAATGAGGCAGGCTCAGAGCAAAGCTGTATTGACATTGCCATAGCCACACTACGGTAAGAACGGGTCTTGTGCATTCACGACTGAGTTAGCTAGCAAGCAAACGGCAATTGAGAGTTAAATTAACGTAAGGTAAATGGCATTGTACCGTTCTAGCCGAGGCCTTGTCAACCCCTTCGTTTAGAACGCTACAAGTAAATTCCAGGTCGCCACTCAAAAAAGCTAGCTTCAAAAAGAAGGAAATTTCTACGTACAGACGCGAAATTGAGAAAATGGTTAGCTCAAGGAAGAGCCACTCAGAATCCTAATTTCACTGTGCGTAGCCAAGAATTTCCTTCCTTTTGAAGCTAGTTTTTTTGAGTGGCGACCTTGAATTTACTTGTACCGTTCTAAAAGAAAGAGTTGACAAGGCTTCGGTTAGAATGGTACAAGTGAATCGCCCCACGTTGTGTGCCATTTACTTGTAACGTTAAAACCGAGGCCTTGTCAACCCCTTCGCTTAGAACGGTAGGTATAAGTAAATAGCTGCTGAATTGTGAGCCCGTAGCTGTTGGCCTCAATATTAAAAATTAGATGCAAAAATAAGCACAAACGGTGTTCGCGGCCTAATTATTGCAGAAACGCATCGCAGCGATTTCCATGATCGAAAGGTGTAGGCAATCCAGCCTAAATAATGAATTAATACGTAAAAGAATACAATTAGTAGAACTTTCTTACCAACGCCAAAAGCGCGTTCGCAAAACAATGCTACAGTGGCTCGCTTGCTTGGAAACAAGAGCGCCTCTCGGTAAATCAACACTATTCCAACTATTCTGCTGTTTTAGCAGCATACACGGATCGAAATGCGACACAAGTCTCAACACGAAAATGTTGCAGGTGTTTTATCTCTGAATGCAAACGCTTGCCATGATAAGCTTGAACTCTTTTGCTACAAAATATAGCTACAAGGTGATCAGAAAGTCGGTGTTAAATACAAAAACAATTCAATTCATTGAAGCTCACTCTTTTTAAATGCATATTTTCTAATTTTTTTCATTAAAACTTGTATTTGTGCTTAAGTATCATGGAAAAAATTATTTTTAAAATCCGAATAGTTTCGTTTTGGAAATACCGGGTTGCTTGTTAATGACCCGCTGGACACAAGCTACTATTACGTCGAATAAGAATGATCGCCTGTCCAGGAATTGTACACAAATAAAAACATACATTTAGCTAGCAGAAAAATAATAATGAAACTAAATTTTGTACCACTGCAGCAAATTTAAAAAATATTTTAGTTACTCTTTTTATTAGAGGTCGCATTAATACCAGCGTACTTAAATCAAACAGGTAGAGACACTCAAGCCAAATGTTGAAACCTGTCTCGAGTGCCTGGGACAGTGACTTGGGGGATATTTCTAAGCTTGACTATCGGATGGCAGCACAAAATTCTACCAATCAGAGCCAGTTATTGGCTCTGCTACCAATCATAATGTGGTAAAGTAGTGGAGCCATCTGTTAGAACTATCGGAAAGTACCCCCCAGGAGCCGTTCAAGGTCATTCAGATCGATATTTTGACATAATAGGAATCGTTATGAGTGTCTCTACTTGTTTGATTTATGTACGCTGTTAATGCCTAGTGGCACTATTTTTTATGCCTTTTTTTAATTCAATGATTTCTAGCGAATTACCTTCTTCCAATTCATAAAGTAATATATATAAATACCTCTAAACCAGTCAAGTTTGGCTTAACAAGATCAGACAGCTTTGGCTTCGACATATCTGTGTTGGCATACTTGAAAGTCGACGACTGCAAATTCTTGCTAAAACCAGCAGTTGTGTAGGTGGGCTTGCTTTGACTAGCAGGTGGCTTCGTCTGGCTAATAAGTGGTTTGGCTTGGCTAACAAGTGGCTTGGCCTGGCCAATGAGCGGCTTGGCTTGACTAACGAGCGGCTTAGCTTGGCTAACGAGGGGCTTGGCTTGGCTAACGAGCACCTTAGCTTGACTAACAAGTGGCTTAGCTTGACTAACGAGTGGCTTGGCTTGATTAACGAGTGGCTTGGCTTGACTAGCCGATGGCTTGCTGGAAGGCTTAGCAGAAGCAGTGCCTTTCATGGCAGCACTCATTGCAGCTATTTGCTTAAAAATATCCCCAGACGCCCAATTGGGCGTCGTCATAGGGGGAGTGGGAGTGGGAGCGGGAGTGGGGGTAGGAGTAGTACATTGATCAATCAACTTCTTCAAGAGGCTCGGGTTCAACCGAGCCAAGCTCTGACTAAACTGGTTCATACTCAAGGAGTTCAGCCCTGAACTCGTCATTTGACTAAACGCCTGCACCAACTGGCTGGGGCTGAGCAGCGAGGCTTGGGTGCTAGTCGGCATCCCAAACTGTGAAACAAACTGGTTCGGAAAATTGCTCATAGAGGTCATTTTGCTCAGGGCAGTGTACTGTCGCAGCAGCTCCTCCTGGTACTGCATCATGTAGTTCATGGCCTTGGGATCGTACATCATGCTCGGCCATCCGAGAGAGCTGCTAGTATGAAGAGGAGGCCTTCCCCTTGGCGAGCGATTTAGTCCTGGCTGCTTGGGACCCGGAGGGCGTCCACGAGGCCGTCCCAGGGATGGCCGTTTTAATGGCTGAGTTGTGTTAGATGGAGTACCACTTGGTGGCGTGGGCAATACAGGTGGCTGGGGAATGAACTCAATTAGCACTAGAAGGTAGAAATTTGAATATCTTACTGTTGCCGGTATAAGCGGTGTACTCGGGGGTGCGAGATTTTGCTTCTGCTGCTGCTGTTTTAGTTTCTCTGCCACCTTGTACTGCTGGCAGAATTTGACTGCTAGATCTAAGACGTTTAGATTTTCTGGAACCTAAAAAAAAAGAGCTTTCAGCAATATCACAATATAGACTTTAACAAATGAAGGGAGGTTAGGTCCAATGGGCATAAATAAGGTATACATATATGCTCATATGGCAGGTTAAATTTCTGACTAGCACGGAGCACTTACATATCAAAGTCTGATAAATATTGATAGTGAAACCAATTATGAAGGCTTAAAGGGATAGTTAAAATTAATCTATAGGCAACATGGGTAACTACATTGATCGCGCGCTAGTAATAAGTTAGTAGGCAGTATAAGAGAATTTTTTTCAAGCCAACTGCCTGTTACGGTCAGAATACGTCTAGATAGGTTTACAGGTCATTGAGCACGGTCTGATTAATTATGGGTCTATGGCTCAATTTTGAACTTCGTGTGGGCCCTTCCTAGTCATGATGAGTTGAGTTCACGGGCTTTTTGGCAAACTTTTGCTGGGTTAGCCCTCGCTTTATGTAGCGGTTTAATGCTACGCTGGTGACATTAAGAGAGAAGTTCCTCTCATGTCATTCTTGACAGAGTCTGGTTAGAAAGCTGTTGGAATTCATTTGGCATGCGGCGCAGGTTTGGGATAAGTCCATTAAAGCTTCTATTGTACCGCGTTTTTAGAAGTTTTATATTCTATCTTGGGCATTCCTTATAGTTGCATATTAGGAGCCCCAAATAACCCTTGGCTGTTAATGTGAAGCTGCACAGTTCCACGTGCACATGGCGTCCTTGACTCAATTGCAGCGCAAGCCCATAGTTGCTGCCTTTAATGCAGCATTCTAGGATCGAGCCCCCAAATTTGCCTTGGTTTGGCCTCCGTCCTCCTGTCGGGTTGAACGTGTGCCATCCAAATATTGTCTCCATTTATTTAAACTCCATTTGAATGCCATGTACAGTAATCCTGCGCCTTTAGTACCTTCTTAACTGCCTTGCTGCAGGTCCTGCCTGGATTCCCTCAGAATCCCGTGGATTTTACATTTGTTATTGAACTCTTGCTGTCAACTGCAGTTGGCTTAACGATCTCCATGGGCCCATTTGAGCAGATAAACTAGTACCATTAATGATTTTCATCCTCGGAGCCCAGTTTAGTTTTCGCTACACTTTTAATCTGTTGTAGGTTGTATATCTAAATCCAAATTGATGATCTGGTATGCATTCTTCTCGTAAATGATTTTTATTTATTCTCTTTACTAGCAATTTTTCCAGTTATTGATAGTACTAGTAATAGACTTCCATAGTTTTAAGACGAAAATCTGGTCAAACACCGACTTCCCAATTCTGAAATCGCCCTGACATTTTCCGATTTTATGCTCCACTTCTTGTTTCAGGCTATTATTTATCAGGTGTGTTAGAATTTTGTATTCCACAATCAGTAATGCTATTAATTAATTAATTAATTAATAATACGAAAATTGTGAACCATTTTAAAGTAATGCTATTGGTCTATAGTTTGTAGTTATGTTTTTATTTTATTTTTTGTGTATGGGACATATCAGGGCTTTTCTCCTTCCTTCTCTAAATCTCAATTAATAGTTGATAAATTCTGGAAATGATTTCTTCATCTGCATGCTTGATGAGTTCTGTTTAGATTTTATCTGAACTCTTGTTCTTTAGTGTCTTACTGTTTCCAGGAATTCTTCATAGGTCGGTTCTTGCACACGATTTTTTTCTTGCTTCTTCCTTGACAGGTTCACTTTCTGCTTCTTCTTCTGTGAGAATCTTTGCGAATTTATGGCCCAGATTTCAGTCATTTCTTTTTCATCCATATATAGGCCTGTGGTTTGCCATTTGCAGCCTTCCTTTTCCTCTTTTACATACTTATAGAAAGCGTTTGTATTTTTACTTTTGTACGCTTCTTCTATTTCTTCGAATTTGTTTAATGTTGCTATTATTTAGGCTTTGTTTACACCATTTGAATGCTGTGTACAATGATCTAGTGCCTTTCGTACCTTACTAACTGCCTTAGGTCCTGCCTAGATTCCCTCAGAATCCCATGGGTTTTACATCGTTATGGAATTATGAATAATGGTTATCGATAGTGATGTAAAGTTGTTGATAAATAAATATATAAGAGTTCGTTTTTACTCCTGCTTCATATATTCACTATATTCACTAGATAACTGCAATAACTAAAACTTGCCTTTCTCTTCTTTTCTCTAAACAGGATCTGTGCTTTATTTCTTGATTGTCTATATTTTTCCTGTTTTCCGTTTCCAGCATTTTCATGCGAAGTTTCTTTCTTTCCTCTTTTGCTTTCCTGCATTCCTCGTTAAACCAGTCCTTTTGTTATGATACAGTTCCCTCTCCTGTTGTTGTGCAGACTTTATTGTTGTTTTGTAATTGCTTCCATTCTTCTTTTGTATTGTTTACTTGTTTTTGTAGATCTGCCATGTTATTTGAGCATCTATGTTCCATCTCTCTCTTTCTAATTTTGTTTTTGGTCCGCTACTCTGTAGGTTCTTATTTTTGCTACGTTGGATGTGTGGATCTTTTGAGTTACTAGATGGTCTATGTTTTTTTTTTGTTCTTGTCAAGACTGATCCATGTGGCTTTATGTATGTTTTCCCATTTTTGCATGATGCTTTTGATTACCTTTTTGTTGGAGGCTGCAAAGTCTACTATTTTTTGTCCGTTATCATTTGTTTCTTCATGTAGGCTTTCTTTGCCTGCAATTTCTATAATTTTGTCCTCTCTGCCAATTTTTGCATTAGTATCTTCAAATATTAATTTAATGTCATACTTGGGAATGTTGTTCATTGTTTCTTCTAATGTTTAGGAAAATTCTTTTTTTTTCCGGTTTTCTGCTTGTTCTGTTGGAGCATGTGTGTTGATTGTAGTTATCTTTCTATATTTTGACTTCTTATTGTGCTTAATCTTTCGTTCACGACGAATCTACTATAGCTTAGCTTAGTCTTACGAAAGTGGACAAAACATCGAGTTCTTCGACAACAATAATGACATGGTCCCATCCCGGAAGTCCTATGTTGCTTAATTATGATTTCTCATTACTAATGTTGCTTTTGAAGAAAGTCAACATATTTTAAGATATACAATTAACATAAGTTGCATTAAAACTACAAATCCTTACCTTATCCTGCATAAACTTCTTGTAGATATCGCTCAGCATAGTAGCGAAAACGCCTTCCTTTTGTGGAATGTGTTTCTGTATCCGCTGGTATGCCCGAAATACCTCCATGAGAAACCTTTGCAGGGCACTTGCCGTGGTAATGTTTTTAATTTGCGCCTTCAGCGACTGAATGCACAACGATAAAGCCTGTTCTGACAGTTGCTCGCGCTCTGCGTGTCTTATGTAAATTCTACAAATGTAACGTCAGCAATTACAAATACCTACTAAGTGAAAAACGTACTTGTCTGCATCCGGTGTGCGCCTCAATTGCAAGCAAACATCGAGCAGCATCTTGTGGTCATTATTCTGGCGCAACACTTGTAAAAAGATGGTAACACAGCGGGCCATATGGGCAGCTAATGAGCCAGGTCGATCTATTTCGCTTGATGGTATTCGCCACACGCCCTAAAGTCAGAGGTTATTCGCATTCGAATAAATACAGTGCAACTTACATTGAAGAAATTGTTGGTCTTGTGCTCGGAGAAAAGGCCGGAAACTGTCGAACCGTTCTTGCATTTGTACTCGCTCAAAAGTAGCTGCCTGCATCTATTGATGTCCTTTCTGGCACTGTAACGCAGGTACAAATGTACCAGGCGATACAAGGCCTTGTAGTTTTGAGGAAAACGAACCATGCACTTTTCCAAACCTATTAAAAATGTTTGTAAATTGTTTGATCTGTGATGGATCGTTTGAACTTATTTTGAATATACATAAATTTAGTATCATTTTTATATTGCAAAAGATATTATGCCGTATATACTTTTATTATGAGTGAAGATATTAACCACTCGAAAGGAAAGCAAGATGATCTAAAAGGGCAACAACATGGGACCCAGAAAAGAAGTATACAAAAGAATCATTGGGTCAACATCAGAATGATTGCTGGATCAGACTGGACAAAGCAAAACTCAAAACAAGCAACAACATGGGACCCAGCAAAGAAGCATACAAAAGAATCATTGGGTCAACATCAGAATGATTGCTGGATCAGACTGGACAAAGCAAAACTCAAAACAAGCAACAACATGGGACCCAGCAAAGAAGCATGCAAAAGAATCATTGGGTCAACATCAGAATGATTGCTGGATCAGACTGGACAAAGCAAAACTCAAAACAAGCAACAACATGGGACCCAGCAAAGAAGCATACAAAAGAATCATTGGGTCAACATCAGAATGATTGCTGGATCAGACTGGACAAAGCAAAACTCAAAACAAGCAACAACATGGGACCCAGCAAAGAAGCATGCAAAAGAATCATTGGGTCAACATCAGAATGATTGCTGGATCAGACTGGACAAAGCAAAACTCAAAACAAGCAACAACATGGGACCCAGCAAAGAAGCATGTAAAAGAATCATTGGGTCAACATCAGAATGATTGCTGGATCAGACTGGACAAGCAAAACTCAAAACAGAGTCTTATAAAGAAGCCTTGAAGGGGTCTATACTCGATGGTGGTATTGCAATTAAATAACTTTCAGTTAAGTAAACAGTATATTAGTATACAGGGTGTTTTAAACGAAGTGTGCACTATTGCTAACTTCTTTATTATTGGACGTACGATATCGGTTAAATTAGAAAACTAGTGGCATTTTTTCTGTTGATTAGAATGGCGAAAACATAAAAACAATTGAACATCGCCTTCTCGCGAAATTTGGAAAAGTTTACTTTTGTTAAATGGAACACCCTGTATATTTTTCAAAAACTTGAAATAAAAATGAATTTGTGATATAAAAGTCTTAATACACTATTGTCTTAAAATGAATACTAAAGAAGTTATCGCAAGTTTCAGTTTTGTATAAATTGTATTTTATTTTCAGGTAAACTACTCTTTTTGTTCACGACACGGCAAAATTTTATTAAGAAAAGTTGTTCAGAATCAGAAATTATGGCCCTATACAAAATTTCAGAAGGATATGTCGACTTAGAATAAACTATTATTATTATTATTATTGAATTTATTAAAAATTTAATCTAAATCGACAGATCTTTCTGAAATTTTGTATAGGGCCATAATTTCTATTTCTGAACAACTTTTCTTAATAAAATTTTGCCGTGTCATGAACAAAAAGAGTAGTTTACCTGAAAATAAAATACCATTTATACAAAACTGAAACTTGCGATAACTTCTTTAGTATTCATTTTAAGACAATAGTGTATTAAGACTTTTATATCACAAATTCATTTTTATTTCAACTTTTGGAAAAATATACAGGGTGTTCCATTTAACAAAAGTAAACTTTTCCAAATTGCGCGAGAAGGCGATGTTCAATTGTTTTTCTGTTTTCGCCATTCTAATCAACAGAAAAAATGCCACTAGTTTGATAATTTAACCGATATCGTACGTCCAATAATAAAGAAGTTAGCAATAGTGCACACTTCGTTTAAAACAGGCTGTATATAAAAGTTTAAATAAATACAGTGAGTCTAGGATAAGAACCCCTTGCATGGATAACGTGCGTTAAAAAAACGATATCAAGAGAGCTTTGAACTAGATTTTGTCTTACGACTGCATGTCAGTCATTATTACATCGCTCTAACCAGAATTCAGCGCGCTGAATCACTTGACTTGCCAGTTGTCAAAGTGAGGTTATGTATTTATACGCAAATTATTACATTGCTCTACCCAGAATTCAACACGCTCGGTCACTTGAGTTGTCAGTTGTCACAGTGAGGTGTGCATACGCAATCCATAAAATAAATGACTTCCAAAATTTACTGTTTGACACAAGGCCACTGATAACGATTTTTTTTAACGCAATTTATTTCATAAATAGTACAAGATAGAAACTCGGTTAGATTAGAAGAAATATGTTACTACCATAACCAATAAGTATTAAAATAGTTATGTTATTGGGTTTTATGTACTGGTATTAGTTTCTTACTTACATTTGTTTATATTTTTCAACAGTAAAACCATAAGACCTATAATTATCGATAAATTTTTGTTTGTTTAAAGAAACGTTGCCTAGCAAAATTGATAACAACAAACTGTCATTAGTCAAAAGACCCAAGTCCGTTAGGGTTTGTTTGAGTCAATTTTGCTTTAAGACAGCAATGTCTAAGTGTTAAATAATCAAATTTTATCAAATAGAAAAATGCAAGGTACACAAATTAAAATAGTTTTATTCTAGTGAATTCTTGTGTCAATCTCAGGGCTTATTAATTAAGATGATGTAATTAATATTTGCAAAATAAATGGTTTATTGCTCTTTCTATTTTATTCATCTATCAATAAAATAAAGCTCCGGTCTAGCATGAGAAAAACTCTTTTTCAAAGGGGTAGGTTCAACAACTTGTATTACAATTTCTTTTGCGTAGGACAGATTAGCTTGTATGGCAAATGCTCAAATACGTATCGAGAGATAAAAAAAAAACTGTTCCTCAGCGGGCTGTGGAAATTCAACGTATGAATAATATGTTGGTGACACTGTACGTCAATGTCAAATTCGAGGTTATCAGGTTAGGTTTTCCGTCAGTTATGACACAAAATGACGCAAATCCTAACCTAATAACCTCGAATTTCACATTGACGTACAGTGTCACCAACATATTATTGATACGTTGAATTTCCACAGCCCGCTGAGGAACAGTTTTTTTTGGATCGCTCGTTATCTGATAGCTTTAACCTTAAAATTGACTGTAAACACAAATGGTTCGCTTGTTCAAGAAAATAGCATAATTGAATTCAAACGCCAATAATTGAGAAAAAAGCCTCAAGTAAATGCAATACAAATCATCTGACGTAATTTCCGGCTAACCTGGTTTTGTTTCAGTGACATACGAACGCAAAACCTGCATTTGTTTAGCTTCTTGCAATTCTCCAAATCTCTGGTTCAAATTGAAAAATCAAAGGACGCTACCGCGATTATAAAACCCTGGATGAATCTAGGCAGTTGGGACCACGTTCACGACCTCGTATGATGTTTAATCTTGATGAAACCCAAAGCCAGTGGGCCTTCTGCAACGGCTTGCCTGTGAAATTTACCTAGCAAAGTCGGCTTGGTAGGCTGGATTCAAACAATCAAAGGACGCCACAGCAATTACAAACTTGGTGATGGCCCCCTGCTCCAAATTTCTGCACCTAGGCACTTCAGGAGGGTCTGCACCTCTTGCACACAGCATAATCGTTACAAGCATGTTTTTCTAATAATTATTAACAATTGACTGTCTCGTTTCCTAGCAATAAAAGTTTTGATATGTTTTTACTTAAGAAATAAACTGTATTTTTCTTGAAAATTGTCAATCGTAACACTTTAACTTTAAATCTCTGCTTTTCACAATTAGCTTTAAATGCACTGTTTCACATATTTATAATTAGCACTGCACAATTCTGTGTCCTATAATGGGTTGACTTATCTTGCTTTTTGCAATCTTTGCTTCCTTGCACTGCTTTGTACTGTCTTTTTACCTGTCAGCTGTCTTGCCGTTTGCTGGCTTCTTAAACTTTTACTCATAACGCTCATATAAAATTTTAACTTCACAAACCATCTCTGTATCATTTTAAATTCATATTATTGTATTGACGTTACCAAATTAAATCTGCCTGCTACACAAATTAACGTGCGCTTGCCATTCCGAATATAAATTATGAATAAAATGTAAAACGTAACCCTTTTGATTCTGCTTTATCTAATGCTAACCTTTCTCAATCAAATTATAGTTACCGCTAATCATATCACGTGCATTTGTTAGTGCAAAATACTGATTTTATCTTAGAATAAACAAAATATTCATTCTGTACTCATTTTGAATTATTCTTTCATTTTCGTGTTGGTTCGGCAACCAGAATTGCTGTGGGCAGTAGCAGTATATTATTAAATATTTTAATTACGGATGTACTACTTTCTGAATATACCATTAAGCTAGATTACGGGTATGGTCCTATCCCTTAATGCAGTAATCGTTGCACTTAAACGACAGAGGACCCTCAAGGGAGTCAAGTAGTAGTGGTCCCATAGCACGAAAATTACCCCTTCTGGAGGTACGAAGGGTGAAAGTTAACATGGTTAAGAGTCAAAAAATTCTATTTTTTTAAAACTTAAAAATCTTAAAATATTTTACTCATTGAGAAAAATAAGGTTTAAATAGACCAGTTTTAAAAATTGTAGTTTTTCCACTGAAAAATCAATTTGGAGACCGAAAATCTGGATTTGATCAATTTTTAGCTTCAAGCACAGGTCACACAATCATTTCGTTGGTCACACCATCAAAACTGTTTTATGCAATTATTTGAATTAGCTGTTATTAGTGAGGTTATGGTCTGCCTTTAAGATGCAAGTTGTTAATTGTTCATGGGTATTTTTCTTAAAAAATTCAAGAACGAGTCATTATGCAATACCTTATGTATTTCTGTGGCCGCATTTAAAGAACTTGCAGCAACGAATACATAACCTAAATGAACTGCGGCACAGAGTAAAGGAGAAAATTAATAACAATCCAAATATGTTAATAAATGCCAAATGCCGAGTGTGCCTGGATGAAGGCGGTGAACATTTTGATCATTTGTTAAGAATGCTTTTTTTTATTGCAATAAATTACAGTTAAGTTATTACCATTTGACAAAAATGTATTGTTTTAAAGTTGGTTTTAAATGTTTGCATTTGATTGCTTTGTAGTTGTTAAATATGTTTATAAAAGTAGGGTTAGGTACGTTTTGTGATATGTTCACAATGAACTCTATTAACCCTTTGCGCTCGCCGTGCTTATGAGATGGTTAGGCTATTAGGTCGTTGGCATGTGTCACATGCCGTGCTGAGATCGTCCCGGCAACTCGCGCACCCAGGCAGTGGGCTGGCCCTGAAAGTCGTCGGCTGTTTTGAAGGTCTACTTACCTATATGCAACTACACACTAAGAGATTTCTATCAGGTGTATTTAGCTGAAATTTTGACATGTTTTAGAAAATATTATGGAGCAAGTACACACAAAAGAATTAGATTCAGTTGGAATAAAAACTTTGATATGTCATCTAAGAAAGTGTTGCTTTAATTTTTTGTGTTTTTTTATATTAATTTTTGGTCTTACATGTCCTATTTAAAGATAAAAATAAAATAAATTTATGAGTAAAACGCAAACTTTTATTCTGATACAACAAGGATACAAAAGATAAAACTATTTAAATTCTACTAAAGTGTGGAATTTCATGAAACATTCGCCGGGGTGCAGCGCAGGCTTATTAGGGCATGTCTTGCAATAGAAGACAGTTGTTTTCCGACCTCCTGGCTTTGATCTGTCACTGCATACTTTACAGTCTGAATTAGTGTTCCTTTGGAAAATGGCATGAAATTCCCCATTTAAACGGAACATTTCTGAATTTCGTGTGCACCTTCTTTTGGCGTTATTTCGAATATTTCCCACGAGTTGCTGAACCAAAGCCCTCCTGAAGTTCCGGGAACGATATCTGGATGACGGATTTTCATTTAGTTTATACAAAAGATATGCATTATTTATTGCAACGTCAAACATCCAAAAAAATAGTTTCCTCCACCACTTTCTAGTTTTCCTCATAAACATATAACTAGTAGCGTAGTGGTCTGCAGTATCGACGCCACCCATGTATTTCTTATATTCGCAAATAATTTTTGATTTCTGAATCGTTTCTTGGAGTACTGTGCTATCTCCTGCTTTTGACCGCCTAGTCACGTTTTCTGTTGAATTGTCATATAATGTGGATATCATGATCACTACTCTCTTATCTTTCCAAGCTAGAGCAGATAATTTTTGATTATGAACACAAACGATTTCCCCTTTCGTCATTTTTCTAACATTGTTGGCCCTCACTTGGTTAGGCAGTCCTTTACGGTTTGCCATGACAGTGCCTGTGAAATGTACATTAGCTTTGTATAATTCCTCAGTCAAAAGTGGGCTGGAATAATAGCGGTCAGTATATACGTGATTTCCTCCAGATCCATCACCAGCATCTAAAACTTTATTTACAAGATGTAGCACGATGCGTGAAGTGACAGGAAGGTCAGGTCTGATTAGCGAATCAGTTGTTTGCTTTCCAAAATATGGTTCCATTGTACATACATAACCATTTATTGAGTCTGCAAGGGTATACACTTTCAGTCCCCATTTTGTGGGTTTGTCTTTGTTGTAAACTTTAAACGAAACCCTACCCTTAAAGCCCACGGTGCTTTCGTCAACTGATAACTGTTTATGTGGAGTATATAGCCCTCTAAATTTCTTATCTAAATATTGAAGCACACTTTTAACTTTTGAACTGCGAGATTTTATTACTCTTTCGTTGTGATCTGGTGGAGAAACATGTAGAGTCCAGAATACTTGCAGAAATCTTTGCTTTGAAAAAACATCTTTGAAAAAAGGTTGCTCGTCTATCCACGCACTAGAGAAATAGTCATTTATTTCTGTTTTTGGATTCAATGCCATGTTAATTATCACTCCCAGGAAAGCTTTAAATTCCGGTAGCATAATTGGTTTCCACGACGCCCAGGCCGATCTTTTAGTTAAAGGAGTATTTATGATAATTTTTTCCCTTGCATACCTGCATTAATTACAGAATAATTAACTTTACTAGATTCTAGTGAAAATTCTAAGAACATACCGATTTGTTTCCGCTACAATTGCTGCCAAAAGTTCATCTGTGAAAAACAGCTGAAAGTAGTCTAGCTCAGTTTGAAGCTCGGCTGTTCTGGGTTGATGAAATCCTACTTGATGGTTAAATGCGAATTCTGAAAACCTTGCTTCATCTTCTTTCCACATTTTCCATTGTTCATTTTCCACTCCATCTACTATAATTTCCTCCAAAGGGTCTCCAGCCTCTTGTACATTATCCGCAACTTCAGCCACCGAAATATCACTGTCAGAATCAGTTTCTAATTCCTCCAATTGAAGAGATTCTTCGTTATCATCACGATACAGCTCTTCTTCAAGTTCTTGATAAGTTAGATACTTCCTTTTAGCCATACTTAATTGTTTTTTGCAGAACACCGCACTTAACAACTGATGCAACCAACGTTAAAACACGCACTTATTTAGCACCTGTCAAATCCGTATACTAAACACGAGGTTATTCGAAGTTCAACCGACTACCATTAAATTTGATGCGCAGAATCCGAATCTATCATCTGTTTTGGCATGTAATAGATGCACAACGATCTACTGGACAAGAAAGTTAGGCATGCGACGAATGCCTACGACAGTAAGCGCGAATTTCGAATAGCATGTAAGCCATGCCAAACGATGTAACGGACACGACGCATGCACAAATGCGACGCGTAAGCCACCATTGTCGCTTGGCATGACAAACTTGCCGTTCGAGCGCAAAGGGTTAATGAAAAAACGTCGCACATTCGAACATATAGTTGTTAGGGCTCGTATACAAGATAATACCTTTAAATGTAAGTGCAATCTAGTACTGTTAGTATTCCGTCATTAGATTGTTTTTCTCAGCACTTTCACCGGAGCCTAAATTCTTGGACTTTCTAGTAGTTAACTGTGCAATTGGTGAGTTTAGTGTATTGAATTTAAGTAGAATAATACTAAATTTGTTATTTTGTTCATACATGCACCAGCCATGTGCTTGTAATAGAAAAAGGATATAACAAGAAGAACAAGTTGGTTTTTTTTATCGTATGGCTTGTGGTAGAAAGCCTAGTGTCAGAGTTTTCAGGTTGCGCAAGCGCCTCTGACATAACCTAATGACTGTGACCGAAATGACAACCAGGACCGATGGCTTAACGTGCTCCCCGAGGCACGGCTGGCTGCGATTTTAAGAAAGACATGAAACCATCTCTTACCAACAATGCATCGATCCACTAGAACAAGAACTTCTGTATCTGACAGATGTTCGCTGGTTATGTCCGAAGAACTGCTGGAAGAAGAACTACTGGAATCGTCACTGTCAGAATCTGAGCTAGAACTGTCGCTGGAAGTGGATGAAGTCGTCGTTGTTTCATCCAAGGATTTCTACAAAACACTTTTTATCTGAAGACGGTAGTCGAGCTAAAATTCAGTGCTTACCCTAATATTGACATTATCATCTTCAATTCTCTTCAAAACAACTTTCTGTTCCTCTTCTTTAGGTGGCGTACCAACTTTCTCAGGAACATCCTGATTTCTTTCCGTTTCCACCTGCGGTGGCTCAGTGGCAGTCTTTCCTCCCTCTCCATCTACATTGGTTCCATCAGAGTCGGTATCCATGGCCACCTGCTGCTCCGTGGCCATTGTCTCTCGCATCATGGCGTCCATTATGTCCTGCACATTCCGCACCTTCACCTTCGGCAGCACCACGGCTTCGACGTTCTCTGCAGTCACTTCCGTAGCAGCACTCTTAGGCGCGGCTTTGTCATCTTCTGTGTCCATAGGGGCGACAACATCCTTAGCTGGCGTCTTTTCAGCCTTTTCTCTATTTTCCACTTCGGTGAGCATATCCTCAACACACTTAACGATTTCAGGAAAGTCGTCCTTAGCCGCTTCGGACTCCCGAATCGATTTCTCTCGTTTAGCAGCATTTGCCTCTGCAAGCTTCCTCGTCGTTTCATAAAGCGCTGATGTGTCCAGGCACTTTTTAAACATTCTTCCTGTGCTGCTCAAGATGTTCTTCCCTTCGTGCAGCTCGAGGTATTTCAAAACTGAAGCGTGAATGCGGTAGTGTATTTCCAGAGCCTCTACGGACAGGTGCTGCGGGTTGTGATAATGTATTTTGTCTGGATATGTGGCATTGTTTTCGTCCAGTAATGCTGCTGCCTAAAAATTTTAAAATAAGACAGAAGATCCATTGCAAGAAGTAGAAGAATCGTTGCACTGAAGCATAAGGCAACTTGGGGGCATATACCGGGTGATTATAAAGGCTTTTCCATCAAGTTCTCTTTGAAATATTTGTTGTATGAATAATATGTTGGTGGCATTGTAAGTCTATGTCAAATTCGAGGTTAGCAGGTTAGGTTTGCCGTCAGTTTGTGTCAAAACTGACACAAAACCTAACCTGCTAACCTCAAATTTGACATAGACTTACAGTGCCACCAACATATTATTCATACAACAAATATTTCAAAGAGAACTTGATGGAAAAGCCTTTATAATCACCCGGTATTAAGAGATCTCATACAAGAGACCAGCAAAAGAAAAGACGGAACAAAACCAGAACAGGAAGAACATAATAAAAGCTGTTAAAAAATTAAAGAGTAAGAAGTACTGCACCTAGAGAAAAAAAACCATAAGTATACACAACATACAGTTAAATAGTGCTGTAGGTACTCCACGGGTTCCTTTCGTCTTTTCTCTGCAACTTTCCCTAGCATATAGTGGTGGAGCCACCGCTCGTCAGCTTCCGTTTGCTCCGGCTGATACAAATCAAGTGCCTTCGTAAAACTAGTCCCTGAACTGTCCAAATAGCTCTCTTTCTGACTCTCCAAAACTTCAAACCTGAAACCAATTGCTTAGACACTATTCACGATGCTCCCATTTACTCACTTCTCCATACTAAACGTATCCGACTCATACTTCAGCACCCTTGAGCAGAACGAATGGACCATATACTCGAACGCGCCGAATTCAATCCAGAGTGTGACGTGGTTGGGCATCAACTTCAAGGCTTGCTTGAAGCAAGCCCGGGCGCTCTTGGCCTTGTCCAGAAACTCGGTTTCGCTTTTGAACCGTTCACAATGGTTCAGCTTGCCCTCGAGTTGGCTAGCGATTCCCAGAGCCAAGTCCGCCCAGGTGTCGAGGCGCGTCGGGTTGATAGACAGATCCAGCAAGAAATACTTAACACTTCGCCCCACTTCGTTCTGCTTAAAAAAATAATCACCCAGGAGGTAATAGGCAGCACGGATTTTATTTGGAAATGTTTTTGGGTCTGGAAGGTCGGTTGAATTTCCATTAACAAACTCCGATACTCTGGACACGAGTGGCTGCGGGTCGCATTTAGCAGGGACGAGAGCTATGATCCTCTGCAGCAGTTGCTCCAGGTCGGATGATATGGAAATAGATTTGAAGGAGTCGAATTCTGGCAAAGCATCAGGGCAGTAGAATTCGTATAATTGATGGGCACGTTCCCATACTAACGGCAATGGATTCACGTTGTGATCGGCTAAGTGTCGAGATACCTACAATAAACATAACTTCATTTTTAAAACTATATTTACAATTTTTATGTTGTTCAGTTTTAAAAAAATACTATTAACTATTTGATCCGACTTCGCATAACCATCGTAAAATCATTGATCATTTAATGATGAATAATTTCTGTAACTGCTAATTCTCAATTTTGATAAGACATTTTTAGCTACAGCTAAAAAGCACGTTTCTCGAATTAATTTGCAGAAAGCAAACGTCCTTTCGGTTTTTCTACCTGAACCAGCTGGCACAACCATCAAGTCACTCCAGGGCAAAGTTAAATTGCCCATGTTGCCACATTGTTGCCGCGTTCTGAGAAGGTAGTGCGGATCGGCAAATTCGAAGGAATTTTACCATCGAGATATTCGAATTTGTCAAAATCCGAAAAGTGCAATTTTTCGGAAATTAAGTAAGATTTCAATGAGATTTGTTTAGAGTGCGTTATTTTTAGCTAACTGAACAATCTCAAGGTCAGAAAACCCCTAATTTTGTTCAACTTTAGCTAAAAATTAATTTTCAAATTTTTAAAATATTGTTACGTTTTACCATTCTGGGTTATTAAAAATTATACGCCGCTTCTCGTTTTAAGCATTTATTTACACCGATTTATCTTAATCTATTTACACAGATATACTTTATTTATTTACACGCGATTTCAACATTAATGATTTATATGGCTATATTTATTTGTTACACACGCGTTATTTATCTCGCTAGATTTATGTACACACGGGTTTATTTATATGGCAGCTTCTTCCAAGCTGGAGTCGGCACTCGGACTTCCACAACGACTTCGACTGTCTCTTATTTCATTTTCGCGTATTTATATATGCGCCGAGTGAGTCATTCCGAAAGCGTCGAGACCTTGCTCGATCCTTCCCGCAACGCTGACGTGTTCGCGCGCATGAGTCACCAAGCTCGTTTCTCGAAGGGTGTGACTCATCCGTCCGCACGCGAACCGGCTCAAGGTCGTGACACTGCCCCCGCCTTAGGTCGTTCTCGAATGCTCGGGACGATGAGTCATATGTTTGCAATGGGCTGATCCCAAGGTCGTTACAATATTTTTCGAAATTTTACCAAGACGTAATATTAGTTTAAAAATTTTTTTATGTGAATACTAAAGATTTATAACTGGAAAAAATAATATAAAATGTTAATTACTTCTTTAGAGTTTTTATTATTTTCCGAAAAGTAGTATATTTGCATAATGCTTACGTTTTTTATACAAGGTTTGCAACCTAGCAATGTGTAACCGGATTACATGTAGGTACACCCCCCAAAATAGAGAAGAAAAACTATGGAAAACTATACATTTAGTAAATAGTTATCTCTAGCTGCAAAAAACTTCTAACTTTTCAGCAAGAATAATAACAATCAGCACTAAATTAACTCGAACAGGAAGACCTATCTTTTCAATGCCTCAATATTTTTTACTATTAAATCACGCAGAGCCTCGTGTTTAACGCTTGTTGCAGATAAGTAGTAACTTATGGGAAGTTTCCAATTTTTAATAAGTCCCTGACTATAAAAACTAATGCCTGAATTGCAACATTATCTTCAGGTCCGAGGTGACCTAAATCTTACAATCCCTCAATGATATTGTAGCGGAAGTTGTAGTCAACGCCCTTCTTTATACTAATTTCGTCGAAGAGCAAAACACACTGCTTTTCGTCGGTTGTCATACATCAGACTTTATTCGCTAGCTTCTGAAGAAGCTCTGTTTCAGTCCCCGTAAATAATTGATTTATTTTTAACCAAGATTCTGGATAACATATTTTACAATCAAGATATTCAAAAATGAGAGAAGTTGAAGTTGATTTATTAATGTTAAGTATACATAGTATTTACACATGTCAGAACAAAAATTCTTCGTTGTTGTAAAAAGTGTATTTTAACAAGAACGATTTTATTGTTATTTTAAATTTATTAATTGGTATCATTCGGATGACCGGAGGTAATAAATTAAAAAACTTCGATGCATAGCATAATGGCCCGTTTCAGCTTTTATTGAGGTGCAGGTAATCAATGCATTTATTATTTTTACGTCGGGTATCAAACCTATGCTTGAATTTGGGGTAACCGCCGACGTGTTCTCTTGCATATATCAAGCATTCGTATATTGCACTGGTTAATGGCTGTGTTTTGTAATATTATAATGAAGATGATAAAATAAATGGCAAATATTCTTTTATTTAGGTCAAATTTCGACTGATTAAAAAATACTTACTGGGTTCGTTAATTATTTATAAAGTCAACAGTATTGTGCCCTATATTATATTTCATCCATATGCAATTTAATCTTACAGAGGCTAGCTAGGTAAAACAAGATGACTCGTACCTCAGGGTTGGATTCATCGGTACATTAATAATAAATTCGTGTGATACGGCAGTGGAATATAAATTTAACTCGAACGCACAGACGCTATTGCTGTCAAAATCATATTACAAATCGGTTTATTTTTGGTTAGTGTTTTGTTTTTGTGATTTAAACTAATAAAAGGTGTTTTATGAGCGATTTATCAGGTAAATTTTGAATTATCGTGCTCTTAGCGTCACTGATTCTCATCTGTTTGCAGGCAAAAACCTCCACTTCGTTGTTACAACATAAATTCATTTTGGAGCGTCGCTTTGGGATCAACATAACCTCAAACTTGATTATGGCAATTACTGGATATTTGAATTTTGATGGATGCTAAAATCTGCCGGGGTCTCGTTCATGAAGGTTTGCTCTCGTAGCTACGCTGTGCTGGTTTGCTGCTGCTCTAATCTTGGGCTCAGGAATTCAAAATGTGCCCTGGCTGATGTTCGGGAACTGCTCGAAGTCCTCGGAATGTGGTTGTTAAGCCATTTTGCAGTCTTCAGTCATTTAATATACCGTTTAAGCCTTTAGGACAGCTATTTATATTTGAAACCAGTTTCCATCATTTTAAAGTTTCATCACGTATCCTAGCAATTTTGAATTCGAACACCCTGTAGTTAGCGCAGTGACCTCGATTTGGGCCACCCTTTATGTCTTCCTTGTTACACCGGCTTTAATTTGTTTTTGTCCGGTAAACAATGCCGCCTTCCGATTGGCCGCCGAAGCGCTTGGTGACGCTTTCGTTCTTGGCAGGCATATATGTATTATACATATATTGCTAGTGGGGCCTCGGAACGCCCGAAAACATTACGGCGCCGACATAGTTTCACTTAGAGTATAACGCGTCTCGTGCGCATGCGTGAGAATTCGAACTTCGCCTTTAGAAGCAAATTTTAAACTTGGTCGGTTCACTTCCCCACCGCGCGGACAACGCGCTTGCGCTTGCTCACTTTCTTCGTGAGTTTCCCACTCATAGCCGCTAGCAATATAGTAAGTATTACATATACGTTGGCAGGCATTATTTTGTTTTACCCGGCTGGCTTCTTACGCTCTTATTGGCTGACGGCTTTTGGCGGTTGGAACGATGCGTCGGTCGGCTGGGCGTCGTTTTGGCAGTTAGTTAGAAGCGAGCTACAGTTTTGAACGTGCAGTTTTCTGCTAGAAGGTTTTGCGGGAGCGGCTCCGCCGCCCCCTTCGGCCCTTGGGAGTCGTCGGGTAGCGACACGGCTTTTGTTTTGAGTGGACTGGTACCGCGTGGCGTGGCTTTGGTTTCGCAGAAAGTTCGGTTCCATTAATGCTCCTGTAGAAAATGTTCCTCATCCAATAAAATTGTTATTGGTAGGGTATGTTAGCCTGGATGTTAGACGAAAACATGCACTATTGTATTTTTTGTACAAATTAGTAAATGGAATCTTTGACTGTGAGGAGTTACTAGCCCGAATGTCCTTACGTGTTTGTCCGAGGTATAATCGAAGAACATTGCTTTTTCACGAAAGATTCCACCGTACCAATTACGGGCTTAATTCTATTTCTGATCGGGCTGCTCACAATTACAACAACAATTTCAGCGAGTTGGACATCTTTGCAGTTAGCTACAGTGTCTTGAAGAGCCGGCTGACTTCAGTTTTGAAATAAGTTTATCTTATTTATCTATATTTCTCTATTGTTATCTTGTCTTGTCTAATTAATGTAATTGTTAGTGTTATATTTTTGGTCAGTGCCATTTGGGATCTTTGATCCTGTGGTGTACTTTTTATGTGTAAATAAATAAATTAATTAATTAGTTAGGCCGTGATTCTTGTGCTGTTACAGCGATTGTTGATATTGTGAATTTTTGAGACGTTGTCCAGCCGTACGTTTTCACATTGTTTAGTTTGGGGGGCGTGAGTGTTCGTTGGAATGCCGAGAACGCAAGCCTTTGAGTCTCCAATTTGCCACGGGGTCGCAGACCTCGATTAAGCGCCTTTTAGGCGGATTCTTCTCGTTAGGGGGACTCATTTAGCAGTGTTTTCTACCGGCGAAGCTGTCATGTCGTTCTGCCTCCCGTTCGCACTTCGCATTACATGTCGCTGTGAGGATAAATCTCCATGTATCCGGCTCACAGCCTCCCGCCAAGTTGTCACAGTATTTGCTTCCCGTCTCGTCCAAATATGCAGTATCTGGGGCGGTGGTCGCTACAGCGGCAAAGGACGTCAGTACCGCACAGCCAAGCTCTGTCAGGTATGGTCTGTATTACTTAATAACGTTTGTTCGTGCAGTTTGATATTAATACGATGTGTTGCGTCGAATTAGCGTACAGTTGTGTTCTTTTACTGTCAGTTAAGATGGCTTATTTGCATAGAACGTATTATTCATACCGCTTCACGAAATTATTGTTGCTTAGCGAACAGTTGTGTTCTTTTACTGTCAGTTAAGATAGCTTATTTGTATAGAACGTATTGTTCATACCGCTTCAGGAAATTATTGTTGCTGTACAGTTTTTAGGTCACTTTCTGATATTAGTGTAAGACGTTGCGCGACCATCGAACTGCCGTATTTACACTTTGGATTTACATGTGCCTTTTTGTATACAGTTTCTAATATTTTGTGTCAATACATGTCATGTCATTTTAAATGTGGTTTCCTTGTTATTGTGCATGCGCTCTGTGTGGTTTTGTGTTACAGTTGTAAGAGGAGTTTGGTCAGTTGCCAAGTGGATTTTCAAAAAGGTAGGTCCATTGTTGCTGAACCAGCCTGCTGTCCAGATTACTGCCAAGTGCCCGTTAGAAGGTAGGCCCACCTGATTTCCCGGTTTTTCTCTGGGTCTATCCTTATGTTTTCGTATGTCTATCAAACCGGGTGGCGTCCAATTTAATTTTATTGTTATTTACCGCCCCTCTGGCCGTTTCCCTTAGGTAATCTCGTAAAGAACCCGCCCTTGCTCCACTGAATGCTTAGCCGGCATTATCTTGTTGCGGCATGGGAAGCGGCCTAGGTGAATCTTTGTACAGATTTTGTCAAATATCGACCGCGCCGGCCGTTTAGTTGTTGTATGAGCCGGTGCGGTGTCGTAAAGACCGTTTAAGACCGTAACATGGTCACGTCTATAAATTATTTTTGGGTGAGGAAAAATGTTCCCCACGTTCTCACAGGTGCACGAACAATTACTTGGCACAATGGTGCACTTTTTATTTACATTATTAATGGTTTACTGGGTAAAAACTGTAAATTTCAGGAGAGCACATAAACTGCATGTCATTACTAATTTTTATTTAATTGTCTCGCTCTGGTCATTAATAACAATGGCCTATCTAACTTATACAAAACGAAAATTGTCCAAATACAATACAAAAACTTAATTTGTCTTTATCACTCACGTAATTACACGACTTGTTTTTTTAATTGTTCAGTTCCTGCACTAATTTGTTTCACATCCTGTTGTGTCCATTTCTTGTAATTTCCTATCTGTTCGCTTTTCTCCAAATTTTGGAATATTGCTGTCCCATAATTATAATTGCCCTGTTCTGTTTGGTTTATGCTCTTTGCAACGTATTATCATAATTCTCCTTCTATTACCTTTATTTAAAATGCTCATAAAACATATCCTATTTCATTATTCTGACATCTACACTTCAAATAACACGCACATATTATAAACCTTTCTGTGACAGTTCTATTTATTTCGGTTCGGCTTTAATTTTGCACAAACCTCTTATTTTTGGCTAGTTTAGAATTGTCGATTCCAATCTATGAAAAACGAGCTCTGCCCTTTGCCTTTTCTATTCAATTCAATTCATTACTACCAGCATTTCTTTGCAAATGTAATTACGGATTGAAATTTACGTTCAATCTTGCAGTTGCATGAACTACCCCAACTCTGTGCTATCTGACTTGTTTTATTTATTTGTTGTGCTGCAAGCAGGGTTGAGTAGCGGCCTCAATACCATCTCAATATAATCACACACGAGAAAGTAAGTATCACACGTCAGTTTGAAGAAACGGATTCTAGAATCATAGTTCTGCTCTGAGATCGTCGAATTCCCTGAGCTATATTTAACTGGGATCCCTACCATCAGAAGGCTAAGACCTGGGAGCCTAGTGGGCGGGAGTTTTTAAGCTATACGCTAATACTGCCCAGCACTGAGTCTCTTCTCATTATATGCTCTTTGCTACAGCTAAATTTTAGAGTAGCTAATATTTAGCTACTGTACATTTTTGGTCATGGATAATTTCTTAGCCACTTTAACCGTGAATATTTTTACTACAGTGTGGCACAGAAGCTGAATTTTCCTTTTGTGGAATTTGCAGTTCGCTGACCACCCTGACTAAAGCGGTTGCGGCCAGCGGCAAAATTCCTAACTGTTGATTGTTGACGGCTCCACCGCCTGCGGTAACGGGACTGCAATTCTACAAAGGGATATTCACCCCTTTGGCTATTAGTAATAAGATTGTCATAAGTTGAGTCAGGTAGAACCCAATCTCTGGTGAGTACAATTAGCATCTCACATTACAATAAACGCTTCTACCGTCTTACCAAGTGCTTTCATTCTGGACTCGAGCCTTTCGCACACGTATGCACCCATATAAAAATTAGTAATTTTAAGTTCCGGATAACTTTTTTTACCCCTAATTCTGAATTCTGATAAGAGTGCATAAAGTGAAATACCAAAAACTGATGATGGCAATCAAATTAGATCATATAGTACTAATAACTAGAAAAATAATATTGTCGTAAATCAAAGAATTAGACCATGCAGGGGCCTAAGCATTATACAGGACACTATTTAGTCATTTTCTCATGGGTTTGGCTTCTGCTACTCGTTTGACATTTTATCGTCTTCTCTTCTTGTGACATTTCCATACCATCTTAGGTTTCCTTCTTCAATTGATTGTATTACCGGCTTTGTTTTTAAGTTTTTCCTGAAGGTTGAGTTCTTAATTTTGTCTATTTTTGTTTTTCCCTCGATTTTCCTGAGAAACCTCATTCCCGCACTTTGGATTCTGCTTTTCTGGCTTTGTGTAAGCAACCATGTTTCGGAACCGTAGGTAAGGCTCAGTGTTGCAATTTTTTCAAACACTTCTGTTTTAGCCGATTTTGGGATTTCTTTTTTCGCCAAGAATTTGCTCTTTATCGCATTAAATAGCCTTCCTGCTGATGCTGTTCTTTCCTTTACTTCTTCATCTAGTCTCCCGTTCTGCGTTATTGTCGAGCCAAGGTATTTGAAGCTTGGTACCTGTTCTAATTGTATTTCTTCTATCTTTATTTCATGCTTTTTGTCTTTCCTACTAGCCATCTTCGTTTCGTTTTTTGTTTATTTATTGTCATATTGAAAGTTTCTAAGTTGTTTTTATATCTTTCTAAGTTCTTGTTGAGCGTTTTTTCGTCTTTTGCTACTACTACCATATCATCCGCGTATAGGAGTTCTGAGATTTGTATATTCTCCATTTTCCAGTAGCCCACTGGGTAAGGTATTACCTCGCTTTTCGCTTGTTTAACCCCTTTATCTAACACTTAGGTAAATAGCAGAGGGCTTAGTATGCAACCTTGTCTTACACCTTTAGTAGTTTCAAACATTTGTGATCTTTCTTGACTGACCCTTACGAAATTTTTGGTCTGTGAGTATAATGCCTTGACACCCATCAGTTTTTCTTCTACTCCTCGTTTTTCTAATATTCTCCAAATGTCTTCTCTATTAACTTTATCGAAGGCTTTCTCAAAGTCGATGAAACAAAGGTGTACCTCTCCGTCTTCTCTGATGGCTTTTTCTATTATTTGTCGGATTATAAATATTGCATCCGTTGTACCTCTCTTCTTCCTAAATCCCTGCTGCGTTACTTCGATAGTTTTTTCTAAAGTTTCTCTTAATCTTTTCTCTAAAATCCTTGCATTAAGTTTGCCTACTGTACGTAGTAGCGTAATACCCCTATAGTTATTACAGTTCTTCCTGTCCCCTTTCTTGTATATTGGGGTTATTATCCCGAATTTCCAGTCTTCTGGAGCTTCCCCATTGTTCATTACCTTGCTCATTAGGATTTTTAATATTTCGAGTATTTGCGCTTCTCCTGCCTTTATCATGTCTTCAGTTAGCTCATCATATCCTGGCGCTTTGCCTATTTTCATTTTCTTTATTGCCTCTTCAATTTCTTCCTTAGTTATGTCTTGTTCTGATATTTGCCTTACTATTTCCGTAGGGTTATTGATTTCCCGCGCATTTTCTTCAGTGTTTATGTCATCTGCACCCTCTAATATATCCCTAAAATATCGTCTCCATCTCTCCATTATTTCTTGCTCCTCTGTGATTATTTCATCTTCTTCGTCTTTGATGTTCACGAGTGTGTCTCCTCTGCTTTTCCTTGCATTTTTTATTGCCCCGAAGAAAAGCTTTTGGTTTTTGTTATATGCCTTTTCCATTTTTTCTCCAAATTTTACCCAGGCTTTTTGTTTTTCTTCTTTCACTAATCTTTTGACCTCTCCTCTCTCTCTTTTATAGCGATCATAATTTGTTTGCATTTTTGTGCTTACATATTTTTTCCAACTTAATTTTTTCTTCTTAATAGCTTCTTTGACCTTAGTCCACCAGTGTGTTCTTTTTGTCTGAGTATTTACTATTTTTGTAGTTCCACATATCTCTTTTGCTGTGCTTAGAATAGCTTCTTTCAATATAGTCCATATCCCCTCAGTAGTACCGTGTGTTGGGATGTTTTTACACTTTTGTTCTAGCTTCTCTTGGTATCTGATTTTGTATTGGTTCTCTCTTAGTTTGTGAAATCTAATCTTTCTGTTTACTGTCTTTCTTTTCCTGTCTTTTATAGTTCTATCGTTACCCATGTCTAATTTCATCACTAGTAGGTAGTGGTCACTTCCAATTTCCGCGCCTCTTTTAACTTTTACGTCTCTTACTTTGTTCCACCTATTTTTACTAACCAGGGCATTTTCTATTATAGATCTTTCGTTTCTATTTTTGACTTCCCTTGTGATTTTATGGATTTCTTTATGCTGGAAATGGGAGTTGGTAATTACTAGTTCATTGTCCAGACACAAATTTATTATTCTTTCTCCGTTTGAGTTCTTTATTTTTTCACCTTGTTTTCCTAGACACCATTCTATTCCTGTGTTGTTATTTCCCACTCTTCCGTTTAAGTCTCTCATTAATATGACGCTACTGTTGCTGTTGTCTAGTTCTTCCTGTAGTTGTTGGTAGAATTTGTCTTTTTCGTCTTTGATGTCATCTTCATTGGGTCGGTAGGCTACTATGACAAGGTATTCTTCTTTTCCGTTTCCTTCCTTAAACGTAACTGAGAGTATTCTTTCGCTTACAAAATTCTCATTCTTTACATACATCATTTTGTCTTCTTTGAGTATTAAAGCAACTCCAGCCCTTGCATGCTCTTCTGTTTTCACTCCCGACCATATCATCCAGTAGTCATTTGTTAGTTTCTTGTTTCCTTTTCCTTTCTTCTTAGTTTCAGTAATCCCTAGGTAGTCTATTTTTGTGTTCTGTGTTTCTGTGATTAGTTCCTCTTCTTTCCCGGTAATACTCTTCGTGTTCCATGTTCCTATCTTACTGTATGTTTCCTCTTTTTTCTCTTTACGCTTTTCAGTTCTTTCCAAATCCTTATTATCCATTCCATATTCCATATTTGTTGTCCTTTTTCTTGCCGTAATCATTATCGTGTCACTATTAAATTCTCTATTTAGACCTTGCACGTTCCAATTAGCTAAGTTTATGTTTGCATTTGAATTGTCCTTGTTTTTATTTTTTACCCTTTTTTCTTTTTTGCTGTTCTTCAAGTCCGTTTCCTTTGCCTGTTTCGTCGTCCTTAAACCATCCTTGTTTAATGTATTTCGTTTTTTGGAGCTGCATTTTCACTGTTTTTTAAGCTTCCTCCATCCTCGTCTTTTTTCCTTTGCTTTTTTCCTCCCTTGCAACTTTTCTTATAGCTGCTTGAATTTTTTATTCTTCTTTTGTCAAGTCACTATCTATATATATTTCCTTTCTCCAAGTTTATATTTTTTCTTAAGTATTTCTATTTTTTCTTCAAAATTCGTTAATTTTACTAATATCATTTTGTTTTCCTCTTTCTCAATTCTGTAAGTTTCCTCTACAGTTACTTCTGCTTCTAGTTCCTTCTTTATAAACTCTTGTATTTCTTGCTTAATATTCATTTTGTTTAGGGCTACACCTTTAATAATTATATTATTTCTTCTTTCTTTCTTTTCCTGTTTTTGTAATTTATTCTTTATCAATTTAATTTCCATTTTCAGTTCTGTTTTTTCTTTTTCCCATTCTTTCTCCTTTTTTTGTGCTTCTTCTTTCAGTCTTTTTATTTCTGCCCCGTATTCTCTTAGTTGTTCATTTATATTGAAAATTGCCGTTTTTGTGCTGCTTGTATCTTCTTTGATGTCTTATATCTAGGTTCCTAGACACCTTATTAGTCCTTCCAGTTTATCCATATTTTTTTTATTCTCGTTTTCTTGCTCCTCCGATAATACGTATTTGTCACTCTGTATTTCTTTTTGTGGGCTTCTGGTTATTTTTGCGCTTTTTTGAAATATTTTTAGTTGATCTTGTTCCCACTTTTCAAAATCTGCCGGGGTTTCTGTTTCCCTTTTTCGTTTTGTAAAATCTTTTACACTCGAGCTTCCTTTATCTTTTGTTCCTCCGCACTTTTCAGTCACTTTAGGCAGGACTCTGACAGGCTAGCAAGCGTTCGCAATCGAACAGTTACGATCGCCCGCAATCGCTTGAAATGTAGGCGAACATCTGACAGCGTCGTTCGGCATCCAGCGTCCATGAGGGTCATTGTTCTCGCGTAAACACACATAACCTCAAAATTTTGTAGTGTTTTAGTTTTTATCTACTCCAGTGGTATAAGTAACGCATTACGTCACTCATTTGACACTATTTCAGTTAGGTAATGAAGCTCATTACACCACTCAGTTATGTAATGGTTTCATTACGCACTCGTTTGTAACTTACACACACGTATATTAATGATACTGTTATCCCACTTGTATAGTAAATAACTATTATAGTACTCAAAGTCACAGTCTTGAAATTTTAGAAAACAAAAACAAACTTTGGGGTTATGTAGCCACGTGCTTATACAGTTTAGTGTGCATTGAGTATCGTTCTGTGCAACTTGCACTGAACTACGCAAGCGCCAACCATCGTCCGCTATCGTCGTCCAACAACAAAGTTTTCCAGTCGAATTGAATTCGTGCTGGACGGTCGATATCGACCGCTATCGATCGTGACCATTCGACGCTGTCAGAGTAGGCGCATTCAAGTATATGCATTTGAAATGTTGAACGATCGCTACCGATCGACGTAATTTTTCTGTCAGAGTCCTACCTTATTGTCCATACGCGTATTAGTGCTACCGCCGCTTGCGTATGTTACGCCACTGGTCCGAACTCGCGCTCCGCGACGATTTTATCTCTGCGTTCGGCGGGTTCTAAAATGCACGTAAGTTAGGCCCTGAACACACGGGATTCCGTATCCCAGATTCGGAATGCGGGATACAGAATCTGAGTCTGTTCAGACACGGCTACTGAATCTCAGACGCGGGCCTTCAGTCACTTGCAGTGCCGTGCTGTTATGGACCTAGCATTGCTGTTCTTTGTTTCTGTCGAATTAGTCTAGAAGTGCTGTATTTAAAGTCAGGGATTGGGCTCTACTAAGCTAATAAATTTTTCATTGTCAAATAATGTACATTCTATGATCGTTGTATAGTAATGAACGCCTTGCTTATTCGATTTAAATAGAAGTTGAAGAAAATCTGCTACGCCCATGACATGATATCATATGTTTTGGCTGGCAAAAGTAGGCGAGTTCAGGCCGTGGTACACGTGGACTCATATCCTCTATATGCTCCAATGGTAAATCGGTATCCGAGATACAGAATGTGTCGCCAGCGGCCGATTTTCCTTATCTCTCCATTTCGGCCGCCGGCGACAAATTCTGTATCTCGGATACCGATTTACCATTGGAGCATATAGAGGATATGAGTCCACGTGTACCACGGCCTGGACTTGCCTACTTTTGCCAGCCAAAACATATGATATCATATCATAGGCGTAGCAGATTTTCTGCAACTTCTATTTAAATCGAATAAGCAAGGCGTTCCTTACTATACAACGATCGTAGAGCGTACATTATTTGACAATGAAAAGTTTATTAGCTTTGTAGAGTCCAATCCCTGACTTTTAATACAGCACTTCTAGACTAATTCGACAGAAACAAAGAACAGCAATGCTAGGTCCATAACAGCACGGCACTGCAAGTGACTGAAGGCCCGCGTCTGAGATTCAGTCGCCGTGTCTGAACAGACTCAGATTCTGTATCCCGCATACCGAATCTGGGAAACGGAATCCCGTGTGTTCAGGGCCTTAATGTTAAGTAATCGTTTCCTTAGCGCGTTCCGTCTAGACTCAGTTTAGGCTGTTGCCCCGACCTTGATACGCGCCGTTAACACGGGCGACCTTGTGACTTTCGTCGATCGCCACCGCTTGACCTTATTTATTGCGATTCTGCAACCGCTTTAAAATACCGGAAAATGATGCTTTTACGATTCGCCGCACCTTTTGCACTCTGTTTTCTTGTTGCTACTACTTCTTAATCTTCGATTTGCCACTAGCTCGCGAAAATTTGGTGTGATAAAGCCCGTAAAACGAGTTATTTAGCGCCACTGCAAATTTTCACGTCTCACACGATCCGCATATTTGCACTAATACCATTTATAAAGTTAATGGTTTAATTTATTGTCGATTGAAGAAAAAGAAGCGGCGTATGTGAGAACACCCACTTGTTAAGGAACGTCAGGAAAAAAGTCTGTTTTATTTGCGTAATGCTCATGTTGCATATCCCATATGGCTGGTCTTGCCTGGATTTCCAGTATTAGATTTTCCGTTTGGATATTAGTACCCATATTTACCACTAAATTAAATTAGTACATGTATAACCTTCAAAACAAATAATCAATCAGGTACTACTCATCTAAGTAAAATATTTTCATATACCGGGTGATTATAAATGCTTTTATTTATTTATTTATTTATTTTTCCATCAAGTTCCCTTTGAAATATTTGTTGTATGAATAATATGTTGGTGGCACTGTACGTCTATGTCAAATTCGAGGTTATCAGGTTGGGTTTTGCGTCAATTTTGACACAGACTAACGTAAAACCTAACCTGCTAACCTCAAATTTGACACAGACTTACAGTGCCACCAACATATTATTCATACAACCAATATTTCAAAGGGAACTTGATGGGAAAAAATTTATAATCACCCGGTATAACAAAAATATTTGACAACCGCGCATGATACTCACTGCCTAAAAACCGCTTTTCGTTTGTACACTTTCATAAGACACCACAGGCTGAGGGTACGCCCAAAGCAATAAAAACGCGTTCAGCACGTGGTTTGGACGAGGGTACAGGCGACGTTCGCACTGCATGACGCATCGTGTGTTTAGTCCGCTTTAAATACATAGAACATCCAGCTTGATGACAGTTGTGTGACAGTACAACAATTTTGCTCTGTGTTTATAAAGATTTTTCAGTGGAAAACACTGTAAAATTTTTAATAAAAAGTATATTAGTACAGGTGAAATAGTTCATAGCTTGTGATAGTGTAAAATTAGTTTCCTCAATAGCCTTGAAACTAAAAAATGATTGCATGCTCCAAATGTGAGACAAACAAAAATGAAGATGATAATGAAGTATTTCCGTGTGATAGCTGCAAAAAGCTGTTATGCATTGATTGTGCTGGAATGACCACTACTGAAATACGCTGCTTGCAATTAAAAAAACGTAAACTTATGTTCTTATGTGATGATTGCGAGAAAGGTATTTTAATGATTCCCACATTAATTCGTAAAGTTAATGAAATGCAAAATGAAATCAATGAATTAAAACAAAAAATAGATGCAAAGCCAGAAGAGAGATCAAATATGAATAAAGGGGATGCTTGTAAAGAGGAAATTATTTCTGAACTCCTGGAAAGGCAAAATCGCATGTCCAATGTTATAGTTCTGAATGTAGCAGAATCAAAAAAGGCAATACAAACTGAACGTAGTGATGAGGATAAGGAGAGCATACTGAAAATTCTTGAAAGTATTAATATTGGTAAGAGCAACATAAAAACATTCAGACTGGGTAAATTTGAACCGACCAAAACACGTCCAATTAAAGTAGTTTTGGAATGTATTTCAGATGCTAAATATATTCTAAACAGAGATGTGGTAAATATAGATGCAAACATGCCACTACAACTGTGTTACTACATGTATGATATAAGCACAAACACACTTTTAACAAGCTGTCTCTTTCAAATGCACCTGAAATTCGTGGTGGTCCACAGTCTCTCTCCTTCTAAGAGGTACCTAATGTTTGATTGGTTGCTAAAGCAGAGTGGTAATTTTAAACCGTCTTTCAGAACCACGATCCACCTCGCGAGAAGAATATCATCTTGCTAGTCGTTAAATTTAAAAACTCAAAACCGAACGACGATCGAACCCCAGTAAAATTGAACTTTATAAATAAACATTTAAATATCCCTTTGTCGCCCGAACGGCTGTTACTCTTATCCGGTCTTATCGCTCTGCAGCCGGCCCCGCGCGCTTGCTGGTTTTGTGTTTCATGATTGCGCTCGCATCTTTCGCTATTCTCGGACTTCGGCCGTTGGCCCGCTTGATATTTAAAATTGTTTGAGGTGCAAGTTGCCCTTGGTATCGAATTTGTCAAAGAGAAAGCTTCTGCGACGCCCAATTTCAGTGTAAATAAACGCAAATATGACAACTGACAACTGTAAATATGGTGATTGTAAACACACAAGTTACGCGAGTTCAGAAGTACGTTTAATGTTGTGATGCGCATGCACTGCCCTGGTAACGCCCAGGTACCACTTAGAGGGAAAGAGACGATGTTTGTACAAACATTTACAATAATACGAAAAGAGACAAAATGAAAATCGTATGTTGTACATGTTGGAACATACGTATGTTCTTAAGTAAATGGTGTGTTTGCATCTATATTTACCACATCTCTGATTCTAAAGAATAAACATCTCCTCAATATTCCTAGTATAAAAATTTTTAATGATCAAACAAAGGCGCAGAGAGAGTATTTTCAGAGGATTGAGCAGCAACTCCAGGAGATACAAAATAATGGTGATCATACAAAAACTATCAAATACATTAATAATATACCGACAATTGTTAACAAATCAGATTATTATAAAAAAAACTAGATAATGTACCTAATATATACATGAATACTGATGTATTGTGATAGATAGTTTTATTAACCATTACAGAAATACTCATATACATGGCAAGTCAAAACAACAAATAATTCTTCTTTATATGAAATAAAGTTAACAAGATTATGATTGAAACAGTTTACAATTATTATTACCCATCAACTTTATATGTTTACACCTATTTAAAAACTATATTGAACAATTTTGAAATACATTAAATACATATTTCATCTTCTAAGTATTCGTCGACATCATAGTAGGCCTTCCCCAACAAAAGGGCTTTAACTTTGTGGCAGAAAGGACTGTGTCGTAGGAGTCGTACTTCTATAGGTAATTTATTATACAGTTTCACTGCATGGTAGTTGGTGCCCTGTTGTGAGGCTACAATTCGATGTAGAGGGATCACAAGGTCTTCTTTTTTTCTGGTATCATACCCATGAACATCATCATTTCTAGTGAAAAGATACGCATTTTCATGAACATATTTAACGCAATTAAATATATATAATGCACTCAGGGTAAGTATTTTTTGTTCTATGAATAGATTTCTACAGTGGGCCCTGTATTCTGCTCTGCATAATATTCTAATGGCACTCTTCTGTTTCCGGAATATGCTATGGACGCCGTTGGAGTTGCCCCAAATAATTAGACCATAGGTCAATGTACTCTGAAAAAGTGCAAAGTACGCTTCCCTAGCCGCCTGGTAGTTGGCAATTTTCATAAGCCTCCTTAGGGTATATAGGACAGAGGCTAGTTTACCATTTAATGTATCTATTTGTTTGTGAAATTTCAGGTCAGTCTCCAGAACAATTCCAAGGAATGTCACATTACTTATGTTTTGCGGCCTAGTATCGAAAGTTAGTCTACTTGTTTTGTTTACGTTGAGCTTGAGAGTATTTGCATTGAACCATGCTTCAGCTTGTTTTAGGGTGTCGAGCGTCTTGATATCCGCATCGGTTTTAGTTTTTGCAACATTAAGGAAGTTTGTGTCATCGGCGAATAAGCTTATGCTGTCTGCTGTAACATTTAGTGGTAGGTCGTTTACATAAACTATGAACAAAATTGGCCCCAGGATAGATCCTTGCGGAACACCACAGGAAATTGCACCCCAGTTCGATGATTTGCCATCTACGAAGACTCTCTGTGTTCTGTTCTGCAGATATGAGGACATGAGGTTAAGTGCGACTCCTCTTATACCATAGTGTTTTAATTTGCTTAATAAGGTCTTATGGTTAACGCTATCGAAGGCTTTGCTTAGGTCACAGCACGCTATCTGCGCTGTTTGTTTGTTGTCAAAAGCTTCAGCAACTTTTTCTACGATGTCAACCAAAGCCGTGGTAGTAGACTTTTTCTTCCTATATCCATGCTGTTGATCTGCCAAAATGTTTTTGTTTTCAAGGTATTTTACTAGCCTGTCTTTGATTGCAGTTTCAAATATTTTTGAAAAAGCTGGCAAGATGGAACTTGGCCGGTAATTCGTGGGATCTGTCCCATCTCCTTTTTTGTAAAGAAGAACAACCTTAGCATTTTTGAGGACGTCTGGGAAGAATCCTTCCGCGAAACATCTGTTGATAATATGCGCTACCGGAGCGGCAATCTCTCTGATTATCTTTTTCAGCAGGGAGGTACTGAAGCCATATACATCTTGAGTATTTTTGGTTTTCAGGCGACTTGTTATTTTAAGTACTTCTTCTGGGGTAACATCATGCAGATAAAACGAGTTGCAGGTATTATGTCCCTTTTGCAGGTACTCAATTGCACTATTATCGTCTTTTGACATACATGTAGCAATATTTTCTCCTACATTTATGAAATATTTATTAAAAGTTTGTGGGCTTATGCTGGATATCTGAGGTGAACTGCGTTTGCATTTCCTTTCATTATTTATTAAGTTCCATTTGCCTTTGCCTTATTTTCAGATTTCATTATTTTGTTATTGTTTTCTACTTGTTTAGCTGTAGTTACTGCACTTCTATATATTTTTTTGTATTCTAAATAGGCTTTACGACTCAGATCATCCCGTTTTACTTCATAAATAGTTCCAATTGCATCCAAAGTGTTTTTTAGTCTTGCGATTTCTTCTGTGTACCATGCATATTTGGTTCGGTGTTTCTTTTTATTTATTATTTGTGTTTTTTCAGGGCATTCCTCATCTAGTACAGCATGTAGAGAGCTAAAGAAGAATTCGGATATTTCTTGAATTCCGAAGGACAAGTCAAAGATCTTGTCCCATTCCATCTGCTTTAGTCTGTTGTTTATACTATCACAGTTTAATTCTGTGATTTTCCTCGTTTTGGTTAAAATGTTTTTTGTTTCAGGCTGTCCATTTTTGCTGTTATATACCAAAATTTGAGCCTTGTGGTCAGATAAATGGGGGTCTACAACACAAGATGGTAGGTCTTCGAGGCTGCCGTTGTGGAAGATATTATCAATACAAGTAGCACACGTATTACTTACTCTAGAGGGTTCTTTGAAAGCTGGATGATACCCATACTCTTGAAATGTGTTTAAGAAGTCTTTAGTGTTTGAATTTTCTTCCAAGATATTTATGTTAAAATCACCACATATAAATACGTTTCTAAGTGTTGGAAATAAGTTTTGAATTTTTTCTAAGCCGCTTCTCATTTTTTCATAAATATTTGTGATGAAGCTTGGGGTGCTTTGTATACGGCTACTACAACAATATTTGGCTTTTTTATTTCAATAGCAGCAATTTCAAAATTTATTTCTTCAGAGAGATCATTTATTTCTTCAAATTTTTTGCTTTGTAAATTAGATTTTGTTAAGATCACAACTCCTCCATGACTACTGTTTCTGCGTGAGAAAAAGTCAGCCAAGGAGTAACCCTCCATATTCACACATTCTATAGTGTTTGTTTGTAGCCATTGCTCGGTGATACAGGCTACGTCAATGTTGTGCCCGGTTAAGCAAAGTTGAAGGTGCTCTATTTTGCTACTTAGCGACTGCACATTATAATTAAGTATTTTTATGTTCCGTCGATTTGGGGATATCTTGAAGTGACTGTCTGTGGGATTTTGGGACTTTTTAGTACTGTTGATGGTTTTGTTGGTTTCGAAAAAAAATATACGGTGAAACCATAATTCCTTCTGGCCAATTTTCTGATTTAGTAAGTTCAGTGTTAAATTTATGATCAGTTCCTACCTTAAAACAGCTGTTTCTACCTTTGGTATTTAATTTTTGCACTGATATTTCTGCCTTGTCGACAATAATTTCCTGTATATGTTCTTTAATATCTTCTTCTGTAAATTCTGGTTTTACTCGACTCACAAACAACCATGTTTGTCGTGGAGCGCCTTGAATTTTGAAACTTGTTGTTCCATTTCCTAATATTCTTTTAGTATTTCGTACTGCTCTTTTATTTACTACTTCCGTCCACGTAGGTGCTGATGTTTCCATTTCTGTTGGAGGACTATTTAAATTTATTATATTAGACAACTTTTGTGCAGACTGAGCCTGCATTACAGCTGTTGCAACATCTTGCTTTGATATACCACTCGCTTCTGGAAATTCCTTTTCTTGATTTATTGTTTTATTAACAGGTTCTTGTTTTCCTTTATTGATATTTGTATCGAGAGATCCAAAAAAAACTGTTCCTCAGCGGGCTGTGGAAATTTAACTTATGAATAATATGTTGGTGACACTGTACGTCAATGTCAAATTTGAGGTTAGCAGGTTAGGATTTGAGTCATTTTGTGTCATAACTGACGGAAAACCTAACCTGATAACCTCGAATTTGACATTGACGTACAGTGTCACCAACATATTATTCATACGTTGAATTTCCACAGCCCGCTGAGGAACAGTTTTTTTTGGATCTCTCGATATTTGTTAGCTGCTGCGGAATTTGATTTGGCGTCAAATGTTTATCATTTGTTGCCGTTTTTTTCGACACTTGTGTTTTTTGATTCTGTTCTAATGTTTTTATTTTGTCTTTCAACAGCTTATTATTTTCATACAATAGATTGTTTTTGTCCTCTAATTCCTTTATAATTCTACGCAAAAGCATAATTTCACTGTAAGTGTTTTCTTCAGTTTTTGATTTTGACATAACCTCATCGTTTTGTTGACAAAGTTTATGGCGAGTTTTAAGACACGCCGGATGGAACGATTCCCCACATTTTGGGCAATCCTCACTCGTGACGACGGGTTTACTGCAGTAGGAGCAGATTTTCGATTGATTTGATAAATTTTGATCAGTTTTCTGGGAGCTTGTTCCAGTGAACTTATTTTCGCCCGCCATTTTTGAATAACTTTCAACAATAGCCAAAGTCTTTTAAAAACCTTGATCAAATTAAAGGAACGTTAGTAATTTACAACCCAAAACTGATATTAGTTAGTGAAGCAAGAATAACAAGTGAAATTGAATCAATTGAAATTCTGATAAACAATTATATAACTATTAGATGTGATTCACAATCAAGGCGCACGGGAGGAGTTGTGATATATGTGAAAAATAACATTCATCATAGTGTATTTAAGTCATTTGTGAAGGAAGGTAATTATTGGTGTAAGGTTTTGAAAATCTGTTTTGAGTCTTCAAATTGGCTTATTGGCTGTCTTTATCATTCACCGTCATCATCGGATGCAACATTTATCGAAGATCTAGATAGTATTTGTGATAAAATATATTGTAGTAAGTACAATTGTATTTTGGTTGGAGATTTTAATCTAGATTATTTGAATGATAATCTTTTTTATGTCAAAAAGATTAAAAATTTATTTTTAACATATGGAATTCATCAGTCAATAAGAAGTCCAACCAGAATTACAAAAGAAAGTCAAACTCTTGTTGATTATGTAATATCAAATCTTAACAATTTTACAGCTGATGTACATACTTGTCCTGTTATTGCTGATCATTTAATAATTTCTGTGAATATTTTTAATAGCCATGAAAGTTCTAATAATGTTAAAAAATTCAGAAATTTTAATGAAAATAATTTGCAAGCAATAAGCACAGAGTTACTGTCATTTACATGGTCATTAAATTCTACTGATGTGAATCTAATTCTGGATGAAATTCAGACAAATTGTAATATAGTAGTGAATAATATTTCTCCAATTTTAAGTTATAAATTTAAAAGTAAGGTTCCTTGGTTTGACTTACAGGTTTTTAACAAAATAAAAGAAAGAGATACATGCTACAAACGATTTAAAAATAGTGTAGGACTAGATAGATTAGGAAATTGGGAAATTTTTAAAAAGCATAGAAATGAAGTTGTAAACTTGTTAAATCAGAAAAGAGTGAATATTACTTTAAGAAAATTGATAGATACAGAAATCATCCTCAAGAAATGTGGAAAACATTAAAAAAATTAGTCAACACAAACTGTATCGAAATTTCTAGGCAAGTACAATTTGAGTTGAACGGTAATAGTGTGATTATAAGAAATGATGATGAAATTGTTGAGAACATTAACAAATACTTCGTTGATAGTATAGTAGAAGTAGTTGATAGTATTGAAGTAAGTGAAATTTGGACAAATAAAAATAGCAACGTTTATAGAGAATTTTCGGAATTTAAATTGTTGACATTAAATGATTTACGTAGGGTTGTGTTTTCTTTAGATAATAAATGTAGTCTTAATGTAATACTGAATGCAAAAATTATTAAAGTGATTTTTGAATCAATTGGTCATGTAATATTAAATCTAGTTAATACTTCACTCGATAAATCTGTAATCCCTACATTATTGAAAGTAAATACAATTATTCCGTTACCAAAGATTAGCAACTCGATTAAAGCTAGCGACCACAGACCCATTAATACACTACCTCCCCTGGAAAAAATACTAGAAATGGTTGTATATAATCAGTTATTAGAATATATTGAAGAAAATCACATTTTAATTTATAATCAGTCAGGTTTTCGTAAAAAGTTCTTGTGAATCGGCACTTCAACTCACAGTCACTACCTTGAAGACGGCTATTGATAAAAATGAATATGTTGTAGCAGTGTTTCTTGACCTTAAGAGGGCCTTCGAAACCATAAATAGAGATATTCTTTTATCAAAGTTATATCAGTATGGTATTAGAGGAAAGGTTTATGAATGGCTCAAGGATTATTTACGTAACAGAAAGCAAAAAGTAAGGATTAGAAATGTAATATCTGAAGAACTAGAAATTAACCTGGGGGTACCGCAAGGAAGTGTGTTAGATTCGTTGTTGTTTATATGTTACTTAAATGATATTAATTTATTTGTTAATTGCGATTTTTTAAATTTGTTTGCTGACGATACAATGTTGGCATGCAGTGACAGAGATATTGGAGTGGCGGTTCAGAAAATGAATATTGTATTAGAAAGTGTATCTAAATATTTAAAATGTAATAAACTAAAATTAAATATTTCGAAAACAAAGGGAATGATTTTTACAACAAAGTATAAATATAACTGTTTAAACAAAAATAATATAAATTTATCAATAAATAAAGAACAGATAGAAATTGTAACATCAGTTAAATATCTTGGTTTCATGTTAGATAATGTATTAAATTTTGAATCGCATTTTGATTATCTCGTTAAGAACATTTCAAAAAAATTGTATTTTTACTCAAGAATTGCAAAAATCTGTCAATCAATTCCAAAATTACTGTATATAGAACCATTATATTACCTCACTTTGATTATTGTGCATCTTTATTGTATCAATTTAATTTAAATAAATTGTCACAATTACAAAAATTACAAAACCGTGGGATGAGAATCATTTTAACATGTAACCGATTAACACCAGTGGTAGTTATGTTAGATGCTTTACATTGGATATCAGTATCGCAAAGAATTTATTTGTTAACTATGACATTTATATATAAAATGTTGAATAATCAGGCTCCATCATATTTAAAAAATTTAGTATCATTTTATTATAACGTGCATGACCATGATACAAGAGGTTTGGCTAATATTTATATTCCTCAATCAAATTATCGTTCTACAATGAACTCTTTATTCATTAAAGGGGTAGATATATATAACAAATTACCAGAAGATATTAAAGCAAGCAGATCAAGTAGAGTTTTTAAAAGCAAATTGTTGTTACATATTCAAAATCAAAATATTCTGTAAAATTAAAATTATTATTATAAAATGTTAATGTATTTTTCTGTATTGAATTACTATCGTTTAATATTGTTACTTTGTTAATAGTTATTTGTACTAATATATATACATAATTATGAAATTATTATTGTAAACTATGTTGTACATACTTTGAATTTTTGTGTATATTAGGATTCCTATTTAAATAAATATTGTTATTATCACCGGCTCGGCGTGAACCGCTTCGTGTGTTTTCACTCTAAATGTCATATTCATTGCATATCGATACAAAATGAACCCATATTTGGAAAATAGTCCACAAAATGTATTTTGAGGTTATGATTTTACTCGGAAAATGTTTTTCTCAAGATTTGTTTTTTTGGCAACGTCCCTTGACAAACTTTAATAAAGTTAGTTCGTCTTGTGACATTGCCAAAACAAAAAACTTTCGTAAAACCTTTTTACTGGATAAATAATTTGCTCTTAATACATTATTACTGATAAAAATAGCATGTAGACGGTTAAAAGGATTTATCCATCTGAATCAACCATAAACCACTAACCTTATTCTTCTTGCTAGGATGCTGATAGAGGCAGAAGAAGGCCTGTTCCAAGTGAATGTCAATCTTATCTCGCAACGGTTCAAAGATTGGAGTGTCCAGGCGATCCAAGATTGTATCTATTATAAAGTGCAAGAGTTGCCCTTGAGACGTCAAGCACCAGCTCTTTGGACCTGCAAAGACTTAGTGACCTACCACGTATAAAGCAAATGGTCGAATACTACCTAAAAATTCATGTGCAGAAAACAGAACTGCTATGGAGGGTGGGACTTCCCGCACTCGCACATCGACCCCGTCGCCGCTGTTAATTTTTCGTTTTTTCCGTACGTGGCTGACCACATTTCTAGCTTGAGCCCGATGCTCTTCCCTGGAAAATATAAAATATAACAGCAGATCTCTGTGTACAGTATGACAAACTAACCTCACTAAGACGTAATGCATCACTATCCAAGGCAAAATGGACCCCAGCGGAACGGTCGAGGCACCTTCAACGTTTAGTTGGTGACAAACAATGCGGCACAAGCTGTCTATTAGCCGATGCCTCTGTTCTTCTGATAAAACATCCACTAAAAAGAGATGTTACAAAAGGCCATTTTGAAGAAATAAAAACTCACCTATGCTCACGGTTTCTTCCTTAATGAGTTCATGCATCATATCGAGGCATTTACCCAGGACCAGTTCCCATTTATCTTGATCTTTTAGAGGCTTCACGAAATGCTTAACAGCTTCGTGTAGGCACTTTTCAGTCCATATGAAACAGTCAGTCCTGTTAATGTACCACAAGGAGTCCATGAGCATCCCCAGCTGAGCTGGCCGGCCCATTCTGCCACACGTCGGGGGATTGCCGATGCACAAAAACGTCGTCTCCAGGATTTCGGCCACTTCCATGTAGCACTGAGAGTTATAGAGTTGCTCCAGGCGACTCAAGGAGTCGATCCTACAAAAGATGAATTTAATGCTGTTCGAATATTATGCCCTGCGACTAGCAGGATACACTACATACCATGCATGTTAAACAACTTCACCTTGCAATGCAAGCCAACAATATAACACTGCTGTTAACTGGCCAGCGGACTTACTGGCCTACAGACAGAAGAAAAACACCTGATCTTTTAAGGTAGCATTACACGGCTTGTGGAGCGACGCGCCTGGCGCGTGGTATACGGAGTAACGCGCCGATGCGTACATGAACTACTCTATGCGCGACGCGTTTTTTTTTAAGTGTGCCAAATTTATCATCAATCGACGGGAACCAAAACGCCGGCCGTTCTCACGGCACGAGGCGAGTCAAGTCCCACGCCAAGGGCGTCGCCCACACGCTGTGTAATGCAAGCTTTAGACTTCTGTGTGTTAAAATCTGGGCCCTTTGAATTGTCATTTACCTGTTCTCGTAACACTGAGTGCAAATGTAACATGGAGAACAAGACCACCATAACTCCATACCAAAAGAACCGATTGGGAAGTGTTTAAAAATTCATTACATGATGAACAATACGCTCCCCGACACTCAAAACAACAGAAGAGTTAGATGAACTTCTCGAGAAGGAAAGAAACTGCTCGAAGAGGAAAGAAACACAGCAATAGGCAAACAACACAGGGTCTCTCAGCGACTAAGGATACTGACTATTCGCTGTGGAAAACGACGACAAATATTAAACAACGTAATAAGCCACTACGATTAGACAATGGTGGCTGGTCAAATCCCCGAAAATGTGAATTCTTACCGACCAATCAGCTTGCTACCGGTTTTGTCTAAAATATTTGAGGTGCTCCAACAAAAGTAATTGATACCTTAACACCTGGGACAATAAACTCTGACGTAGAAGAGAAACGATTCTGTTCAGCGGTATTCTTAGATGTATCCCAAGCATTTGCTAAGGTGTGGCACCCTGGGCTGTTATGTAAAATGACAGTTACCGCACAACATATACAATCTATTCAAATCTTACTTAACCAACAGGCAGTTCTATGTTAAACATCATGATGAATACACAAATTTGTCACCTATACAGTCCGATGTGCCACAGGGAAGCGTTCTTGGGCCAGTCCTGTACCTGCATTTTACAGCGGAATTACCAGTATCTCCATCTACAACCGTAGCAACATTCGCTGATGACACGGTTGTGTTGGCGTCGCATAAAGACCTAAAAAGGGCATCAGCTATTCTCTTACATGTGACTTTCACAATGAAAAGAGACAGCTGTCCGCCAATAACGTTAAATAATCTTCAAATACCTCAAGCCACTCATGCAAAATATCTAAGAATCCACCTAAACAGAAGATTGACATGGAGAGGTCATATTGAAGCAAAAAAAAAAGAATTTAAAACTCATCGGTCGACAGTCGTCACTCAGTTTAGAAAACAAACTTCTTTTATATAAAGATACTTTAAAACCGACATGAACTTATGGGGTTCTGAGTCAACTTCAAACATCGAAATTCTGGAGACTCCGGGCAAAGACCCTACCCAGTATGGTCAATGCCCCGTGGTTTGTCACCAATGCAAACATTAGAAGAGACCCCCAGATCTCTACAGTAAAAGAAGAAGAGCATAAAAGTAGTGCGAAGTACGGTGAAAAAACTGTATCCAAACCGGTTAGTATGTAGGCTAATTAATGAACCTAACGATACGCGTTTAAGCCATAAGATAGAGTCAACAGATTTTAACCGAAATGTGTTTAAAATAAGTAAGAGGTTAAAATTAGAGGTATGATTTACTGAATGACTGCCTACATATTATTATGGTATAAATTGTTATCAAATTTTACTTATTGTTTTTAGTACAGATTGTAAATAAACTGGGAGATTTAAAAAAAAAATATTCAAACAGCTCTCACATTTCCAAGTGTCTAAGCAGTTTCTCGGTGATTTCGGCAGAAACAAACACGTATTTCTCGCAGTTGAAGTAGCACAGTCGGAATTTCGCACCGGTCTTTTCCTCGTGAGATGAAATCGCCTCCTGAATCTAATTTAAAAATTGTTTTTGAAATGGAATGCACTAATCGAACTGACATTACCAGATGCAAGAAGCGGATGGCTAAATAATTTTCGTTGGACTTCCTGAATATGTGGGCTCGTAACCAGTGCACTCGTACGAAAAACGACACATAATCGTCTGCCCAGTTCTCTTCCCAGGCACTAAGCAACTGTAAATGGCCTAAGGATGTCGGGTGAAGGCCGTCTTCAGATTTTGATTCTCTACAAAAAAGATGTTTATGGTTAGTGTAAAACTTGCCTTTTCGAACAATTCTTATAAGCAGAGATACCTAATAATTTTTATTAGCTTTTTATTATCGAGAGATTTGTATATGGAAAATTATAAGAATTAGGTTAAGAATATGACGTCAATTCGAGTAATCGAGATATTCGATTTAGCGAAGTTCGAAATATGAAAGTTCGACTGTATTTAAAAACTGTTTTCTGTTAAGTGGACAACTCGACTAAGTCGAATTTTTTTTAAACCATCAGGAATTGCTTTCAGTTTATGTCAACAGTTTAAAATTGCAAAATCATTCTCAAATTCTCAAGATCGTTTTAAAATATTAAATAATTTAGTTTTGTATTTTATTTAATTTTGTTGGTTGTATTAGCTTTTGCTAAATAAAAATATTATTATTATTATTATTATTATTATTATTAAATTGTATTCCAATTCTAGAAGTTATTTAAAATTCTAGCTGTTGTTTTCAAATACTCGAGCTTGTTCTGAATTCTCAAGGTCATTCTAGATTCATAGGGCACTTCTAAAATAATCAAGGTCATTTTAAAATAATGGCAGCTTAAAAATTCTCAGTCGCTTTAAAATTCTCAAAGCCACATTAGATTCTTTAGGCCAACATTTTAAAATTATCAATATCGTTTTTCAATTCCCAAACTCATTTTAAAATTCTCTTCATCTTTTTATATCCTCAAGGCCATTCAAAAACCAAGGTTACTCTAAAATTCTTAAGACCATTCTAAACTCTCAGTCGTTTTAAAATATCAAGGTCATTTTAACATTGTCCAGATTGTGTTAAAATTAGCAACATCGTTTTAAAATAATTAAGATCGTTTTAATATTATCAACCTCGTTCTAAACTCCCAAGACCATTCTAGGTTCTAAATTCCTGAGGCACTTTTAAAATAATCAAGGTCGTTTAAAAATTCTTAAGGTTGTTTTAAATTCCCCAGCCGATTTAATATTCTCAAGGACATTTTAAAATTATCCAGGTCACTTTTTAAGTCTCAATGTCGTTTTAATTTCCTCAAGGTCGTTTTAAAATATTCAAGGTCGCCCTAAAACTCATAAGGCCTTTCTAAATTCTCAGTCGTCTTAAAATATTGAAGGTACTTGTAGTATTCTCAAGATCGTTTTAAAATATTCAAAGTTATTTTAATATTCTCCAGGTTGTTTTAAAATCCACAAGATTGTTGCAAATAATCAAGGTTGCTTGAGTATTATCAAGATCGTTCTAAATTCTTAAGGCGCTTTTAAAATGATGAGACGTTTAAAAATTCTTAGTCGTTTTCAAATTCTGTAGCCGATTGAAGATTCTCAAGGACATTTAAAAATTATCAAAGTAGCAATTTAATTCTCGACCTCATTTTAAAATTATTAACGTCGTTTTAATATCCTAAAGGTCATTTTAAAATAATCAGCCACCCTCAAACTATTAAGGCCATTCTAAATTCTCAGTCGCTTTAAAATATCAATGTCATTTTAATATTCCCCAGGTTGTTTTAAAATCCACAAGATTGTTGCAAATACTCAAGGTTGCGTGAGTATTATCAAGATTGTTCTAAATTCTTAAGGCGCTTTTAAAATGATCAGACGTTTAAAAATTCTTAGTTGTTTTCAAATTCTGAAGCTGTTTTAAGATTCTCAAGGACATTTAAAAATTATCAAAGTAGCAATTTAATTCTCGACCTCATTTTAAAATTATTAACGTCGTTTTAATATCCTCAAGGTCATTTTAAAATAATCAGTCACCCTCAAACTATTAAGGCCATTCTAAATTCTCAGTCGTTTTAAAATATTCAAGGTCATTTTAATATTCCCCAAGTTGTTTTAAAATCTACAAGATTGTTTGCAAATAATCAACGTTGCTTTAGTATTGTTAAGATCGTTTTAAATTCTTAAGGCGCTTTTAAAATAGTCAAGGACGTTTAAAAATTCTTAAGGTCATTTTCATATTAGGAAGTTGTTTTAAGAGTCTCAAGGATATTTTATAATAATCAAAGTAGCTATTTAATTCTCGACCTCATTTTAAAATTATTAACGTTGTTTCAATATCCTCAAGGTCATTTTAAAATAATCTTGGTCGCCCTAAAATTCTAAATTCTCAAGTCATTTTAATATTCTCAAGGCTGTTGTAAATAGTCAAAGTCATTTTAACATATTCAATTTCATTTTAACATTCTCGGGGCTGTTTTAAAATCCTCAAAATTGCTTTGAAATTTTCATTGTAAAATATTCCAGCTCGCATTAAATTTCTTAAAGCCGTCCTAAAATCTCAAGGTCATTTTATATTCTGAAGTTGTTTCTGAATTCTAGAGGTCCTGTAGCCGTTTGAAGATTCTCAAGGACATATAAAAATGATCAAAGTAGCAATTTAATTCTCTACCTCATTTTGAAATTATTAACGTCGCTTTAATATCCTCAAGGTCATTTTAAAATAATCAGTCACCCTCAAACTATTAAGGCCATTCTAAATTCGCAGTCGTTTTAAAATATGCAAGGTCATTTTAATATTCCCCAGGTTGTTTTAAAATCCACAAGATTATTGCAAATAATCAAGGTTGCTTGAGTATTATCAAGATCGTTTTAAATGCTTAAGGCGCTTTTAAAATAATCAAGAACGTTTAAAAATAAGGTCGTTTTCAAATTCGGAAGCCTTTTTAAGATTCTCAAGGACATTTTATAATCATCAAAGTAGCTATTTAATTCTCGACCTCATTTTAAAAGTATTAACGTCAAGGTCATTTTAAAATAATCTTGGTCGCCCTAAAATTCTAAACTCAAGTCGTTTTAAAATTCTCAAGGCTGTTGTAAAAAGTCAAAGTTGTTTTAACTTATTCAATGTAATTTTATTCGCAACCATATATGTAATGTTAACATTCCTGACCTCATTTGAGTGGGGGAAGTCGTAGATTTCAGCCCGCTACTTCCCGACCGCTGAGTAGGTAGGGACACTGGGAATCTCGTTCATCCATTCATGCGCGTCGCAACCTGTCGTATCATAATATAATAATTTTTCCAATTATTGTTTAGAATAAAGTGGTTGCGAATAAAATAGTATACAAACCTCGACAGGAAGTTTCCTTAGTCTCGAGATAATAGCTGATTTCGACGCTTCGCGTCTCAATCAGCTAACTAATCTCTCGACAGTAATGAAACACTTCCCATCTCGGGCTGTAATATACTATTAACATTCTCAAGGCTGTTTTAAAATCGCCGTTCTAAATTCTCAAAGTCATTTTATACAGGATGTTATGGAAATGAGTGCAAATATTTTAACCCGTAATAGAAGTCAGTAAACTGAACAACTTCTCCATTTATAATTTTTTCGAAAACGCCCTCAAAACTGAGTTAAAATTCAAAACAATTTCACACAATTTTAAACACTTTTGTTAAGTTAGTTTTTGAGAAATAGGCCATTTTCTCAATTTTCGAATTTTATTTTTATTAACACAAATAAGCACACATCCTCCATATTTATAGGACAGCAGTTTTTGAAAAAACCAGAGTGCCATTTTAATTTTGATCAATGCTATTGCAGGGGGTTCCAAAGAACAACATATTCAGTTTTTACAAAAATTTTCCAACAAAAATGAGTTTGGGCGTTAACGAGTTAAATTGTGAAGTTCCTTCTAAATTATCAAATATTAAAATGTTCAAGGTTTCTGAAATTCTGAAGGACGTTTAAAGTTTTCAACTTTAAAACTCTGAAGAGCGTTTTGAATTATGAAAAGTTGTCCAATTCTCAAGGTCATTTTCAATCGTTTATGATTATTTCAATATTGTAATAACAATTTTGAATTTCTCGCGATTCTTTTGAAATTCTCATATTAATATATCACAAGCCGTTTTAAAATTCTTAAAGCCGTCCTAAATTCTCAAGGTTATTTTATATTCTGAATTCTAGAGGTCCTAGCCTTCTCAACAATTTGTATAAAATTCGACGAAATGTTCAGGGTGGAGGTTATAGTGGACTGTATGATTTTAATTTGGACAGTTACAGGATACGTCTTAGGGGTGCAGGAATTAAAATAGGTTGCAAACCAACGGTCTTGCGCAGTCTCACACAAGATAATGTAATAATAGACTTGGTTCTGTTGGAGCAGAGGTTTGGTGAATACAGAAACAGATGTCAAAACTGTATTGTTTATTGACTAGAAAAGTTCCTATTTATATACATAAAACTATGACGTAAATTACAAGGTTCAGTTTATTTGCCCCAGTTCAGCTCGCATTTGCACTTGCGTGTATAATTTCATAACAAATGATAGCAAGTCTGCATAATTGCAGTTTGTTCACCGGGTCATTCGACCAATGTCGCTTTAGAATTCTCTTTGGAATTCTAAGACGCTTTAAAATTCTTATGGTCGTTTTTAAAATTCTCAAAATCATTTTAAATAGGTACTAAAAAGTTAAAATTTTCACCAATATTGCGAAAATTTCAAGGTGGTTTTAAAATTCTCAAGGTCATATTAAATTTCAGTCGTTTTGAAATTCATATGGTGGTTATAATTCTAAAAAGTTTCCCAATTCTAGAAGTTCTAAAATTCTTATTAGTAATATCCCCAATGCATGCCAAATTGTCGATGCATTCGACAAAATAGAATCAGTTTGGTATGCAAGAGGGGTATTTTGCAGACTATTTCCCGCTAATTTGGCAGTGGTTTCGCTAGATAGTAGGTAGGGACAGGGGGAATCTCGTTAATCCATTCTATTGCATCACTAATAAATTAGATGACGAGGCAATTTGCACTAGTGCATAATTGGGATCTGATTGGATGAATCTCAGAAATTAAAAAGATTTGATTGGCTTAGAGTGTGTGAGGGAAATAGTCATGGATATGTCGAAAGTGTCGAGTCATTTTAAAGCTCTCAATGTCGTTTTAAATTCTCAACCACTTTAAAATATCCCAGCGCGCTTTAAAAATCTTAGAGTCGCCTTAAATCCTCAATCACTTTTAAATCTCAAAGTAATTTGATAAAGTTGTTTCCTAGAGATCTTAAAACTCTCACGGATATTTTAACATTTTCAGGGTCTTTTTATAATTCTAAAGATCGTTCTCAATTCTCAGTCACTTTAACATTTCATTGTTCTAAATTCTTAAGGCGCTTTTAAAATGATCAGACGTTTAAAAATTCTTAGTTGTTTTCAAATTCTGAAGCTGTTTTAAGATTCTCAAGGACATTTAAAAATTATCAAAGTAGCAATTTAATTCTCGACCTCATTTTAAAATTATTAACGTCGTTTTAATATCCTCAAGGTCATTTTAAAATAATCAGTCACCCTCAAACTATTAAGGCCATTCTAAATTCTCAGTCGTTTTAAAATATTCAAGGTCATTTTAATATTCCCCAAGTTGTTTTAAAATCTACAAGATTGTTTGCAAATAATCAACGTTGCTTTAGTATTGTTAAGATCGTTTTAAATTCTTAAGGCGCTTTTAAAATAGTCAAGGACGTTTAAAAATTCTTAAGGTCATTTTCATATTAGGAAGTTGTTTTAAGAGTCTCAAGGATATTTTATAATAATCAAAGTAGCTATTTAATTCTCGACCTCATTTTAAAATTATTAACGTTGTTTCAATATCCTCAAGGTCATTTTAAAATAATCTTGGTCGCCCTAAAATTCTAAATTCTCAAGTCATTTTAATATTCTCAAGGCTGTTGTAAATAGTCAAAGTCATTTTAACATATTCAATTTCATTTTAACATTCTCGGGGCTGTTTTAAAATCCTCAAAATTGCTTTGAAATTTTCATTGTAAAATATTCCAGCTCGCATTAAATTTCTTAAAGCCGTCCTAAAATCTCAAGGTCATTTTATATTCTGAAGTTGTTTCTGAATTCTAGAGGTCCTGTAGCCGTTTGAAGATTCTCAAGGACATATAAAAATGATCAAAGTAGCAATTTAATTCTCTACCTCATTTTGAAATTATTAACGTCGCTTTAATATCCTCAAGGTCATTTTAAAATAATCAGTCACCCTCAAACTATTAAGGCCATTCTAAATTCGCAGTCGTTTTAAAATATGCAAGGTCATTTTAATATTCCCCAGGTTGTTTTAAAATCCACAAGATTATTGCAAATAATCAAGGTTGCTTGAGTATTATCAAGATCGTTTTAAATGCTTAAGGCGCTTTTAAAATAATCAAGAACGTTTAAAAATAAGGTCGTTTTCAAATTCGGAAGCCTTTTTAAGATTCTCAAGGACATTTTATAATCATCAAAGTAGCTATTTAATTCTCGACCTCATTTTAAAAGTATTAACGTCAAGGTCATTTTAAAATAATCTTGGTCGCCCTAAAATTCTAAACTCAAGTCGTTTTAAAATTCTCAAGGCTGTTGTAAAAAGTCAAAGTTGTTTTAACTTATTCAATGTAATTTTATTCGCAACCATATATGTAATGTTAACATTCCTGACCTCATTTGAGTGGGGGAAGTCGTAGATTTCAGCCCGCTACTTCCCGACCGCTGAGTAGGTAGGGACACTGGGAATCTCGTTCATCCATTCATGCGCGTCGCAACCTGTCGTATCATAATATAATAATTTTTCCAATTATTGTTTAGAATAAAGTGGTTGCGAATAAAATAGTATACAAACCTCGACAGGAAGTTTCCTTAGTCTCGAGATAATAGCTGATTTCGACGCTTCGCGTCTCAATCAGCTAACTAATCTCTCGACAGTAATGAAACACTTCCCATCTCGGGCTGTAATATACTATTAACATTCTCAAGGCTGTTTTAAAATCGCCGTTCTAAATTCTCAAAGTCATTTTATACAGGATGTTATGGAAATGAGTGCAAATATTTTAACCCGTAATAGAAGTCAGTAAACTGAACAACTTCTCCATTTATAATTTTTTCGAAAACGCCCTCAAAACTGAGTTAAAATTCAAAACAATTTCACACAATTTTAAACACTTTTGTTAAGTTAGTTTTTGAGAAATAGGCCATTTTCTCAATTTTCGAATTTTATTTTTATTAACACAAATAAGCACACATCCTCCATATTTATAGGACAGCAGTTTTTGAAAAAACCAGAGTGCCATTTTAATTTTGATCAATGCTATTGCAGGGGGTTCCAAAGAACAACATATTCAGTTTTTACAAAAATTTTCCAACAAAAATGAGTTTGGGCGTTAACGAGTTAAATTGTGAAGTTCCTTCTAAATTATCAAATATTAAAATGTTCAAGGTTTCTGAAATTCTGAAGGACGTTTAAAGTTTTCAACTTTAAAACTCTGAAGAGCGTTTTGAATTATGAAAAGTTGTCCAATTCTCAAGGTCATTTTCAATCGTTTATGATTATTTCAATATTGTAATAACAATTTTGAATTTCTCGCGATTCTTTTGAAATTCTCATATTAATATATCACAAGCCGTTTTAAAATTCTTAAAGCCGTCCTAAATTCTCAAGGTTATTTTATATTCTGAATTCTAGAGGTCCTAGCCTTCTCAACAATTTGTATAAAATTCGACGAAATGTTCAGGGTGGAGGTTATAGTGGACTGTATGATTTTAATTTGGACAGTTACAGGATACGTCTTAGGGGTGCAGGAATTAAAATAGGTTGCAAACCAACGGTCTTGCGCAGTCTCACACAAGATAATGTAATAATAGACTTGGTTCTGTTGGAGCAGAGGTTTGGTGAATACAGAAACAGATGTCAAAACTGTATTGTTTATTGACTAGAAAAGTTCCTATTTATATACATAAAACTATGACGTAAATTACAAGGTTCAGTTTATTTGCCCCAGTTCAGCTCGCATTTGCACTTGCGTGTATAATTTCATAACAAATGATAGCAAGTCTGCATAATTGCAGTTTGTTCACCGGGTCATTCGACCAATGTCGCTTTAGAATTCTCTTTGGAATTCTAAGACGCTTTAAAATTCTTATGGTCGTTTTTAAAATTCTCAAAATCATTTTAAATAGGTACTAAAAAGTTAAAATTTTCACCAATATTGCGAAAATTTCAAGGTGGTTTTAAAATTCTCAAGGTCATATTAAATTTCAGTCGTTTTGAAATTCATATGGTGGTTATAATTCTAAAAAGTTTCCCAATTCTAGAAGTTCTAAAATTCTTATTAGTAATATCCCCAATGCATGCCAAATTGTCGATGCATTCGACAAAATAGAATCAGTTTGGTATGCAAGAGGGGTATTTTGCAGACTATTTCCCGCTAATTTGGCAGTGGTTTCGCTAGATAGTAGGTAGGGACAGGGGGAATCTCGTTAATCCATTCTATTGCATCACTAATAAATTAGATGACGAGGCAATTTGCACTAGTGCATAATTGGGATCTGATTGGATGAATCTCAGAAATTAAAAAGATTTGATTGGCTTAGAGTGTGTGAGGGAAATAGTCATGGATATGTCGAAAGTGTCGAGTCATTTTAAAGCTCTCAATGTCGTTTTAAATTCTCAACCACTTTAAAATATCCCAGCGCGCTTTAAAAATCTTAGAGTCGCCTTAAATCCTCAATCACTTTTAAATCTCAAAGTAATTTGATAAAGTTGTTTCCTAGAGATCTTAAAACTCTCACGGATATTTTAACATTTTCAGGGTCTTTTTATAATTCTAAAGATCGTTCTCAATTCTCAGTCACTTTAACATTTCATTGTTCTAAATTCTTAAGGCGCTTTTAAAATGATCAGACGTTTAAAAATTCTTAGTTGTTTTCAAATTCTGAAGCTGTTTTAAGATTCTCAAGGACATTTAAAAATTATCAAAGTAGCAATTTAATTCTCGACCTCATTTTAAAATTATTAACGTCGTTTTAATATCCTCAAGGTCATTTTAAAATAATCAGTCACCCTCAAACTATTAAGGCCATTCTAAATTCTCAGTCGTTTTAAAATATTCAAGGTCATTTTAATATTCCCCAAGTTGTTTTAAAATCTACAAGATTGTTTGCAAATAATCAACGTTGCTTTAGTATTGTTAAGATCGTTTTAAATTCTTAAGGCGCTTTTAAAATAGTCAAGGACGTTTAAAAATTCTTAAGGTCATTTTCATATTAGGAAGTTGTTTTAAGAGTCTCAAGGATATTTTATAATAATCAAAGTAGCTATTTAATTCTCGACCTCATTTTAAAATTATTAACGTTGTTTCAATATCCTCAAGGTCATTTTAAAATAATCTTGGTCGCCCTAAAATTCTAAATTCTCAAGTCATTTTAATATTCTCAAGGCTGTTGTAAATAGTCAAAGTCATTTTAACATATTCAATTTCATTTTAACATTCTCGGGGCTGTTTTAAAATCCTCAAAATTGCTTTGAAATTTTCATTGTAAAATATTCCAGCTCGCATTAAATTTCTTAAAGCCGTCCTAAAATCTCAAGGTCATTTTATATTCTGAAGTTGTTTCTGAATTCTAGAGGTCCTGTAGCCGTTTGAAGATTCTCAAGGACATATAAAAATGATCAAAGTAGCAATTTAATTCTCTACCTCATTTTGAAATTATTAACGTCGCTTTAATATCCTCAAGGTCATTTTAAAATAATCAGTCACCCTCAAACTATTAAGGCCATTCTAAATTCGCAGTCGTTTTAAAATATGCAAGGTCATTTTAATATTCCCCAGGTTGTTTTAAAATCCACAAGATTATTGCAAATAATCAAGGTTGCTTGAGTATTATCAAGATCGTTTTAAATGCTTAAGGCGCTTTTAAAATAATCAAGAACGTTTAAAAATAAGGTCGTTTTCAAATTCGGAAGCCTTTTTAAGATTCTCAAGGACATTTTATAATCATCAAAGTAGCTATTTAATTCTCGACCTCATTTTAAAAGTATTAACGTCAAGGTCATTTTAAAATAATCTTGGTCGCCCTAAAATTCTAAACTCAAGTCGTTTTAAAATTCTCAAGGCTGTTGTAAAAAGTCAAAGTTGTTTTAACTTATTCAATGTAATTTTATTCGCAACCATATATGTAATGTTAACATTCCTGACCTCATTTGAGTGGGGGAAGTCGTAGATTTCAGCCCGCTACTTCCCGACCGCTGAGTAGGTAGGGACACTGGGAATCTCGTTCATCCATTCATGCGCGTCGCAACCTGTCGTATCATAATATAATAATTTTTCCAATTATTGTTTAGAATAAAGTGGTTGCGAATAAAATAGTATACAAACCTCGACAGGAAGTTTCCTTAGTCTCGAGATAATAGCTGATTTCGACGCTTCGCGTCTCAATCAGCTAACTAATCTCTCGACAGTAATGAAACACTTCCCATCTCGGGCTGTAATATACTATTAACATTCTCAAGGCTGTTTTAAAATCGCCGTTCTAAATTCTCAAAGTCATTTTATACAGGATGTTATGGAAATGAGTGCAAATATTTTAACCCGTAATAGAAGTCAGTAAACTGAACAACTTCTCCATTTATAATTTTTTCGAAAACGCCCTCAAAACTGAGTTAAAATTCAAAACAATTTCACACAATTTTAAACACTTTTGTTAAGTTAGTTTTTGAGAAATAGGCCATTTTCTCAATTTTCGAATTTTATTTTTATTAACACAAATAAGCACACATCCTCCATATTTATAGGACAGCAGTTTTTGAAAAAACCAGAGTGCCATTTTAATTTTGATCAATGCTATTGCAGGGGGTTCCAAAGAACAACATATTCAGTTTTTACAAAAATTTTCCAACAAAAATGAGTTTGGGCGTTAACGAGTTAAATTGTGAAGTTCCTTCTAAATTATCAAATATTAAAATGTTCAAGGTTTCTGAAATTCTGAAGGACGTTTAAAGTTTTCAACTTTAAAACTCTGAAGAGCGTTTTGAATTATGAAAAGTTGTCCAATTCTCAAGGTCATTTTCAATCGTTTATGATTATTTCAATATTGTAATAACAATTTTGAATTTCTCGCGATTCTTTTGAAATTCTCATATTAATATATCACAAGCCGTTTTAAAATTCTTAAAGCCGTCCTAAATTCTCAAGGTTATTTTATATTCTGAATTCTAGAGGTCCTAGCCTTCTCAACAATTTGTATAAAATTCGACGAAATGTTCAGGGTGGAGGTTATAGTGGACTGTATGATTTTAATTTGGACAGTTACAGGATACGTCTTAGGGGTGCAGGAATTAAAATAGGTTGCAAACCAACGGTCTTGCGCAGTCTCACACAAGATAATGTAATAATAGACTTGGTTCTGTTGGAGCAGAGGTTTGGTGAATACAGAAACAGATGTCAAAACTGTATTGTTTATTGACTAGAAAAGTTCCTATTTATATACATAAAACTATGACGTAAATTACAAGGTTCAGTTTATTTGCCCCAGTTCAGCTCGCATTTGCACTTGCGTGTATAATTTCATAACAAATGATAGCAAGTCTGCATAATTGCAGTTTGTTCACCGGGTCATTCGACCAATGTCGCTTTAGAATTCTCTTTGGAATTCTAAGACGCTTTAAAATTCTTATGGTCGTTTTTAAAATTCTCAAAATCATTTTAAATAGGTACTAAAAAGTTAAAATTTTCACCAATATTGCGAAAATTTCAAGGTGGTTTTAAAATTCTCAAGGTCATATTAAATTTCAGTCGTTTTGAAATTCATATGGTGGTTATAATTCTAAAAAGTTTCCCAATTCTAGAAGTTCTAAAATTCTTATTAGTAATATCCCCAATGCATGCCAAATTGTCGATGCATTCGACAAAATAGAATCAGTTTGGTATGCAAGAGGGGTATTTTGCAGACTATTTCCCGCTAATTTGGCAGTGGTTTCGCTAGATAGTAGGTAGGGACAGGGGGAATCTCGTTAATCCATTCTATTGCATCACTAATAAATTAGATGACGAGGCAATTTGCACTAGTGCATAATTGGGATCTGATTGGATGAATCTCAGAAATTAAAAAGATTTGATTGGCTTAGAGTGTGTGAGGGAAATAGTCATGGATATGTCGAAAGTGTCGAGTCATTTTAAAGCTCTCAATGTCGTTTTAAATTCTCAACCACTTTAAAATATCCCAGCGCGCTTTAAAAATCTTAGAGTCGCCTTAAATCCTCAATCACTTTTAAATCTCAAAGTAATTTGATAAAGTTGTTTCCTAGAGATCTTAAAACTCTCACGGATATTTTAACATTTTCAGGGTCTTTTTATAATTCTAAAGATCGTTCTCAATTCTCAGTCACTTTAACATTTCCATGGTTTTTTATAATATTCCAGCTCGCTTTAAAAATCTTAGTCGTCCTCTAAATACTCAGTCACCTTAAAATTCTCGAGGACATTTTAAAACTCTAAAAGGCACCTTTAAATTCTCAAGGCCATTTGATAACAAATTGTTTCCCAATTCTAGAAGTCCTAAAATTTTCATAGATATTACGTAATTATCGGTCGTTTTAAAATTCTGGTCGTATTAAATTTCAGTCGTTTTGAAATTCGTATGGTAGTTAGAAATTCTAAAGTTTCCCAATTCTAGATGTTCTAAAATTCTCATCGATATATCGAAACTGCCAGTCATTTTAAAGTTCTCAAGGTCATTCTACATTCTCAGCCACTTTAAAATTCCCAAGGACGTTTTAAAATATTCCAGCTCGCTTTAAAAATCTTAGTCGCCCTAAATTCTCAACCACTTTAAATTCTCAAGGGTAATACCACAAGAGGTGCACATTTTTTGACAATTTTTTTCGTTCGCATGCAGATTATTGCGTTTAAATTTCTCGACACCAAAACTGCGATAAAAATTCAGCGAAAATGCAGGTCGCGTGGAATTTGAGTAGTTTTTGTTGAGATAAATTTGTATTAATTTGCGGTTTCTGACAAATTGAACAATTTTCATTGGTTCGTTCTTTATAGTGTTGAATAAAGTTGTTTCCTAATTCTAAAGATCTTAAAACTCTCACGGATATTTCATCATTTTCAGGGTCTATTTATAATTCTAAAGATCGTTCTAAATTCTCAATCAGTCTAAAATATTCAAGGCCATTTTAAAATATCCCAGCTTGCTTTAAAAATCTTATTCGTCCTAAATTCTCAGTCATCTTAAAATTCTTACGAGCGCTTTAAAATTCTCTAGAACATTTTAAAACTCTCAAAGGCACCTTTAAATTCTGAAGGCCATTTGATAACAAATTCTAGAAGTTCTCACAGAAATTTCGTGATTATCGATCGTTCTGACGCCCATATTAAATTTCAATCATTTTGAAATTCTCAAGAACGTTTTACACTGCGAAAAGTTGATTTCCAATTCCAGAAATTTGTCTAAAATTCTTATGGTTGTTTTGAGATTCTTAGTAGTTTTATATTGTATAGTTCCTTTTAAATTCTCTAAGATAGTTTTAAAATGTTCAAGGTTTCCGAAATTCTAAAAGACGTTTAAAGTTTTTAAGGTCATTTTAAAATGTTCAAGGCTTTGAAACTCTCAAAGCGTTTTGAATTATAAAAAGTTTTTGTCCAATTCTCAAGGTCATTTTCAATCCTTAATGATAATTTCAATATTGTTATAAATCTTCATGTTTGAAATTCTCATTCTGATAGTAATTTTAAACTGTAAAGTCGTTTTCCAATTCTTGAAGTTGCTTTATATTATAATGAAATTCAGTTCTCAAGATCATTGGTAAATTATAATTTTATTGTATGTTAAGAGCTGAAAGTGCGCATGAATATTGCTGGTTGAGGTGCAGCCGAATTGTACTTACTTGGCATTTGTCTGATAAAGAAATAACTCCCCGTACAGTAACGTGGCAAGAGCGTCATTCTTTAGCTCTTCAAATGTAACCTCTCTGCTAAATAGTTGTGGATGTTCGAAATGTTCCCTGCAAGTCGAAAGAGTTAGGTTAGGTTAGGTTCAGTAAAAACTTTCGTACCTATACATGTGATAAGCTGCGATGTAAATGGAAACTAAGTCCGGAGGCCATTTTCGGTGCCATAAAGAGGCTAACGAATAAACATACTCCTCGATTAAGGAGACAGCATCACAACATTCCCATTCTTTTGTCCAAAATTTCAGTACGTCGTCTTTTTCTTCTTGAGAGCCAAAATACTCTTCCCTTGAAGATTATTATTTAATTAAAATTAAAGCTGCAATAAATAAATAGAAATTTCACTTACTTGCTTTGGACTGGAGAAGGAATCGGTGACAAACACGTGGCCGTCTGAGTGTCGACGAACATTTTGTACATATCCATGGTGTTCATCGAATCCTCTGTGTTACTGTTTTTTTCCACTTGTAATCCGCTGGGGCTAAAGTAACAAACAGCATAAACCAATGTTAAAAACTTTAAAGCAAACCATACCGTAAATGAGAAGGAATAATTCGCTTCAATGCATCCTCCACGGTAAGATCTTTCTCAGATTTCCCCTTCTTGACATTTTTTCTCTTGCTATGCCACCCCCATATCTGTAAATCCAGCAATAAATCCCTGCGGCGCTTGGCACCACGCTTCTTGTCATTCTTCTGCTCGGAATTTTCTTCCTGATCTTCAGTGTCCTGGTCCATCTAAAATTATTAATTAATATAATGAAATTATTGTGAAATGGTTATAACAGGATTTTCCCACCTCATCATTATCCTCAGCTTGACTGCTATTTAGATTTTCGACACCAGAATCGTTGACATCTCCATTATTTTCGCTGTTCATCGACATACGGCGCTCAATACTCTGCTCGTCTGCTTTGATTTCACTTTCGTGATCGGATTTTACTTCTGCATTAACCTCGTCCTTGGTTTCCTCCATAGGACAATCGCTGCTAATGGGTTCTGTCAGAGTTATCTTTTCACAGTCCGTCTGGCTCATAGCTTTGCTCAGATCAACTTTGCAAAAGTGACTCTATTGGCATAAAAATTTGTTAGTAAAAGAAATTGTTATTCACAAATATTACCATTCCATTATCAGAAATATATCTATGCAAATCTGTGAGGGTACGGCCCAATGCCAACCAAGTAAATTCCTCCAAAGGCGTTGGTAATGGAATGCAAGGCAGCGGTTTTGGAGCCAGAGCCTGCTCGACTTCGTTTATACGATCGCACAGCTTTTGAACATCCTCAATGCATTCCTTTTCATCAGACTCATCAATTGGAGAGTCCAAATCAGGTTCTAAAATGCTATTCATGGTGTAAATTAGCCGTAATTTGGAAATGCAGAAACGTACTAGTCTGGATTGTAGAGCTGGTAATATTCACGGGTAGCTGGGTTGGATTCATAGATTTGTTTCCTTAGCACAAGTCCCCGTATGTAATCGGGATCCAGCACCAGTGCTTTAGTTATGTAAAATAAACATCCGATTGTGTCTCTAATTGCGTATAGAAGAGTGATCAGTTGGTCGAGGCACGGCCAGTGCGATTCGCTACACTCCAGTCCCTTGAAATGCGATTATTACAATAATAATAATATCTAGTTTTATCCATAGCATTGTTACACGATATCAAAATGTATTTTAATGAATAAAATAAATATACTGCTCTCACCAAACTCTCGCAACAAAACTTGTGTTTATAATTACAAAAATAAGCAATTTAACGCTATTTATATACAACCGATCCAAAACAATTTGAAGAGAGATACTGTACAGGACTATTGTAATTTTTAATAAGCTTAATACTTACATCCTGTACAAGACTGATTAAAAGTAAATAAATAATTGTATAAATGGGTTCATTGATTGTAGTGGTTTGCCCCCTATAGTAATTCGCACATCTGCAATTAAAGTTATTTATGGCTAGCTTTCAATAGGCATGAAGACTCAAATCTGCAAGTTAGGTTCACCAACATGTTCATGTTTAAACTCCCGTGTTACGCCACTGGGCTGTGCAATTAAAAAGCAGCAACGCGTAGACTCACTACGCTGTCAATTTATCTATCAACAAATTGAATTTTCGTGCGGTTCATTTCTGTTGTATTTACAAGTTAATTCAAAAGCAAATTTATGAACAAATTATCAGGTAATTCGAATCTCGCGCTTTATTAAGCGTCACTAGTCGTGTTTTGTTTTTAGATCGTTCGCGGCTTCCTGCGAATTCAATTGTTTTGAACGCGTCCTTTCATGTGAAAAACATAACCTCAACTTATATTTTTACAATTTCTGGACCTCATGCTCTTTTTTCAAGTATTGTAAGACTGGGATCGGCTTCCTCTTATAGGACTCGTTCCTCATGGTAAGTTTCGAAACTCTAGCACGGATATTTGCTTTGCAACACTAACCTGACCTTTTTTAGGCTGTGGGAACTCGCTCGGAACAGCTTCTCCTGATGCTCGCTGCTGGAAGCGGAACCCTAGGATGCTGGAACTGCTGCGGTGCACTCCTACACGGTGTGCGGACGTGGTGCTACCAAAATTTCAAACGCCTGACCTCAATTGTGCTGAAAATCTGATGATCGTAAACTTCTCGTCGTTGGCGAAGTGGTTCGGAAGGTGGTCGCAGATGAAAATAATTTTTAGGTGATGGATTTTCACACCCACATTCTCACATATGCACTACGAACTCCTGATCACGATGGTATAATTGTTTTTAATTTATTTCAATTGTAAATGGCTTAAAACTCAATTAATCTGGAGAGACAAATTAGACTGTCATGAAATAATTTTTATTCAATTGTTTCTCCCCGGGCTAACAACAATTGCCTATCTAAATTCATAATTGTGGATGTTAACCAAGTACAAATCAGTTACTTATAAACTAAATTTTAACTTATATTATAAAAATGTACAAAATCTTAATTCTAAAATAATTATTGTTTGTTCACGTTCGTATTTAAACTAGGTTCTAGCACCAGTCACTAAATTTTATTTGGATTGTCTGTTCACTTCACTTCACTGACTAATTTTTTTAAACACCAATCTCGTTCATTTCCTGTTGTGTGAATTTCTTGTATTTTATAATAATTGTCTGCTTTTCACCATTCTTCAAATATTACCGTTCCATTTTTGATAGCCTTATTTGATCTAGTATTGTGCTCTCTTTGCACTGTATTAAGAACATTCTGTCATTCTTACCTTTATTTAAAAAGTTCATAGAACTGTACTTATTCAATTATACTGACATGTAAATTTATTTAACACGCATGTAATAAACCCTTTGGTGATAGATTTGTTGACTTTTGATTGGCTTTACTTTGCACCAACCTTTTAATTTATGCTAATTGATATTTCTGTGACTCTAATTTACGAATTGAGCTCTGCCTTATTACCATTTATTCTGAAATAATTCCATTTAATATCGGCAATGCTTTACCAATGTAGTTATGAATTAAAATTTCTGATGTAACTTCTTGCAGTTGCCTGATTTACCCCAGCTCTGTGCTTTATTGACTTGCTTTATTTATCTATGCTTCAAGCAGAGTTGAGTAACGGGCTAAATACCATCTCAATATAATGTGTATGCAAAATATTGTCTTCCTCCGACAAATAGTTTTTGAGTTATACCGCCAACAGACAGACAGACAGACAGACGGACAGACAGAATTCAGAATGTTGTCAATCTCAGGTCTTATTAAAAATGTATGCTGTATATTATTTACTAACAAAATAAATGGTTTATTGCTTTTTCTATTTTATTTATTAGCAATAAAATTTTAAAATAATTGCTCCGGCCTAGCTTGAGAAAACTCAGCATCAAAGGGTTAGGTTTTAACACCCAGTATAGCAATTACTGTTGAGTATGATTTATGCACAAGTATGGCAAACGTCCAAAAATCCCGATCTGACAATTTTAACCACCAAATTGAGGTTAATACAAACAAAAATCGTAATTGAATTCAAAATTACCAACAAGCCATACATTTCGCATCAGGTAAATATGCAACGTAGTATTTAGCTGACCTGGTTTTTTCTGTGACGTAACAAGGACGCGGACTCTTTTGTTCAACTTTCTGCAACTCGATCCAAATCTGACGCCCACCCGCAAAATCAAGGGACGTTACCTTGATAAAATTTCTCTCGATGAATCCACAACCTCGAGGACCTTGTGCGGAATCTCCTCCAAGTACTGCACAACTTTGAAGGCCTCTCGAAATCCCCTTGCTAGTCAAATCTACCTCGAAATGTGGGCTTCGTAGGCTGGATACTTTTCCAAGGGACACCACAGCGATTACACAAATCTGGAATTCTCCTGACTTCTGATTTCTGGACGTAGACACCCCAAGGAAGGACTCCTCTACACGATGCACATAAAATTTCAGCCGGCCGATGTCTCAAACTCCTCGAAAACCAGCCCCAAAGTTGGATTCACTTGGACAAACTTTCAATTTAAAATCCCTCTTCACTGGGATATTATAACACGATGAAACTTTACACAAAGACACTCTGCGAACTGGTGATTAAATAAAAATAGCTATTGGACTCACACAAATACTTTTATATTCAAAAAAATTACAACTTTATAGAAGTCCTACTTGCACACAGCTATCTTTTATTATGGCTTGGGTTAACCACCTAACAATTAAACATCACGTATCTTAGCAACTACATTACAACTGTTTTAAAGTAAGTTTTGGTACAATTATTTTACTTATAAACTATGCTGTTTTCTGTAATTGTCAATTCATAGCACTTTATAACCTTAAAATCTATGCTTTTTACACTTTAGTTTTAATAGCACTGTTTCACAGCTTTGATTAGCGCTGCACTATTGTTTTTTGTTCTAACGTAGGTTGCCTTGTCATGTTCTTTGCATTCTATGCTTCCTTCACATCGCCTTTCATCTTTCAGCTGCGTTAGCGATTGCTGGCCTCTGCATCTTATTAAATTCACATTATTATCTCGACTTTACAATGTTAACTCTGTCAGTCAACATAAATTAAGAGCATTTGCCAGAACGGACACAATTTATGAAAATCTTGTTAAAAGTAACCCCTCGGATACTGCTTTATCTAATGCTAATCTTTGTCAATCCAATTAAAGTTACTGCTAATCGTATCTAGTGCATTTATTAGTTTATAATACTGACTTTAATGTTGTAATAAACAAAATATCAATTCTGGGCTTATTTGAATTTTACTTTCATTTTCGTATCTTAGTTATGTAACCAGAATTGCTGTGGGCATTAAAACCATTGCAATATGTGTGAAAATAAGATAAAAATTCCAGCAAAAAAAAACGATGTTGCAATAATGATTACTGTCTCAGAAATAAAAAAAGTCCCTGATTGAATGGAAACGGGTATTAGAAAGAATTACGTATAGCCTGTGCATTTTCTATGTGATTCTAGCAGGCTTTGGATTTTGTATGTTTTTAAAGTGTACACGTTTGTTTAACAAATGTCAATAAATTATCAGTAGTAATACTATAAGTACTTTGATATTATCGGGTTATATGTCAATAACTTGTTGCACAATAATAACAGTGTGAGTTTGACAGGTTAAATACTCCGACCGCGCAGCGGGAGGATTATTCTGTCAAACAAAGAAATTTCAAGTGCCCGTTTTAACATTCTACCAGGAGATCATGAAAGACTGACCGTTTTGTATTTTGTAAATTTCAATTTTCCGTTCATTTCACTTTGACAACAGTTTTTTCAAAACTAACATTAGCATCCACGTTTGTGACAAAAGTAAGTCAATTCTTCTTTTATTAATTATTGAAAGGTTTTACCAAATGTTTCGATTTTAGGTTAGAACTGTCGATTGTAATGATGCCATTTTCACTTGAGAACAAGTTTTTTTTACAATCTTATCTCCAAAATGAAAATAAAGATAAAGATGGGAGGTGGGGAGTAGATTCATGTATAGCCAATGGTGTTGCACATTTCGAGCATCAATTGAATGAAGAATGAATGATTTATTATTAGCATAAGCTGCTATACACATGTCAATTTAAAGCTAGTTGTTTATTATAAATGAATAAATCAATTTAAATAAGTAGTATTATTTGACTTGAAGTTAGCTACTATAGCTGAGACTCAATCGGTGCAACGCAGCACATTTTTACTAAAGGCATATTTTATCAAAGCGGCCAAGTCAATCATTTTTGATCTCTCGGTAGAAGATTTCCAGGAATTACAGGATGGCAGACAAGCTAGCTGTTGTGCAGGGCCGAGACGTGGACCACAAACAAATTTAACCTTGATCCTCATAATACCAACCACGGTACATTTGGGCCCAGCAGTTACCTTTTCCAAATTATGGTGTAGTCCTGGGTGAAAGAATATTTTGAAAAAAATTTGTATTTTCGTTCATATAACTAAGTAAAAAAACATGAGTTAAATTTGAATATACAGGGTGGGCATCGACGCATCCGAATATCTCCGTTGGTAAGCCGAATAAACATAAATTGTGCAGACAAAAGTTATTCAGGACGATGGGGGTCATTTGACTGTACTAATAACTTTGACCTTGGCGCCAACTTTTAAGGTCATTTGAAGGTCAAAATATTTTTTTTTTAATGAGAACCTCTACTTTTGACGCCAGATTCGGAAAGAGCGGAAAATTTTATGTCCAAAATGATAGTTTATGACTCGTTGGAGTGACCTTGAAAAGGTCAAATCAAGGTTAAATGTTAAAAATTCGTCCAGAAGCTGTTTTTTTTTCGAGTTTTGATGATTTAAGGGCGAAAAAATATTTGAGTAGACTTAGGGGACAATAGCCTTGACCATCTTGTCCTTTAGGTCAACTGTGAAGGTCATTCGATTAGATTAGATACACCCTGTATATGTACAGTTCATGTTCTGAAAGGATTTTTGTATATTACCTGTTTTGCTGCATTTGTTATTGCAAAATGTTTGTAAATGCAAATAAATACCAAAACATTACTATCCTCTATGTTATTAAAGCCCTTTTATAACAAAAACACCTGGGCACAAAATTCTCCCGCTTGGTACTGCTCGCTACCAAAAAAAACTTGGTATTATGAGGGTTAAGAAGCTTCACATATTTATAAATAAATGTCTCAGTATTATCTATAGATCTATACCATATACTGGCCAGAACGAATCTCAAATGAAATGTTATGCTGGATGATTGGAGAAGAAAGAATTGAATAGACAATTACAAAACGAAGGTGGCTGTGGAAACGGCACAACTTTCTAACGTTCCTGGAAAAACAAAAGCAGGGAAGCCAAAGAACACCAACAAAAATGTCAAGTTCAAAGTCCACGCTGGCAACAGGCAAAATCAATAGCACCTAATAAAGAAGACACAAATGTTTTTCAAAGCGCCCTTTGCTCTCTCCATTGGAGGAGTAAAGAGAAGAAAAAAATCAATAATTTCAGTAAAGTTACTTTAGACAGTAACTCCAAATATCCACAACTCCAGCTCGTTAAAACAGTTCCTTCGTTTAGAAACATACATTCTGAAACAATGTACATGATTTTTTTGATGACCATACATAAGAGAATCCTCGAAATTTCTTGTGAAAACTACCGCACATTTTATTTTAATTTATCTGATTGATCAACATGGGGCTGTAGCTATGCATTCACAATGATATTAACAATATATCAATTGGGTTTAAGAATGATTCTATCAAATAAATTATGCTAGAGCGAAGGACGCCAAAAATATAGATATTATAGACCCCAAAGCTCTGATAAGTTTATTCTATTTACTACATATTATGCGTTTACGACATCCTAATGTTAAACAATGTAACATGTGAGCAACCAAAAATTAAAGTTTGGCTTTGAAATATTTGTTTTATGAATAATATGTTGGTGGCACTGTAAGTCTATGTCAAATTCGAGGTATCAGGTTAGGTTTTCCATCAGTTTTTACAGAAAAAACTAACCTGCTAACCTCGAATTTTACATAGACTTACTGTGCCACCAACATATTAGTCTAAGAGCTGGTGACATTTTTTGGTGATCATTTAGTTAAGGCCTATTTTTTGAGAGAATGTTGCTGGAGGCATGTATAAGTGTCATCTGTAAGGATTCTCCTAGATAGCGGTATCGGAGGGAGGCAGAACACCCTAAATGTGCACTGTCAGTATATGTCAAATTCGAGGTGAGCCGGTTAGGTTTTGTGTCAGTTTGTGTCAAAACTGACGGAAAACCTAACCTGCTAACCTCGAATTTGACATAGACTTACAATGCCACCAACCTATTATTCATATGTTTCAATTTCCACAGCCGCCCCTTATGGACTTTTTTAGTGTAAGTTATGTCAAATTCGAGGTTAGCAGGTTATGTTTTCCGTCAGTTTTGACACAAACTGACACAAAACCTAACCGGCTCACCTCGAATTTGACATATACTGACAGTGCACATTTAGGGTGTTCTGCCTCCCTCCGATACCGCTATCTAGGAGAATCCTTACAGCTGACACTTATACATGCCTCCAGCAACATTCTCTCAAAAAATAGGCCTTAACTAAATGATCACCAAAAAATGTCACCAGCTCTCCTACTATTATATGTCTAACCTAGAAATGAGTGACTTTAATAGGGTTGCCATACGTTCCGATTTTTCAGGATTATACCGATTTAGAGCTAGTTGTCCTGATTTTCCAAGAAAATGTTACACTTTACCGATTTCGAGCGATTCTGGTTCAATACCTCAAATATAATTTACAAGTTTAGCAACTAACAGCTATTTGCTGTTCTGGAATCTGGGTTCCAAACGCTTTTTTTAAATAGGCGATTAATTATGGGTTTATGCAAGTAACACCTTGATCTACATTTCATGTAAGTAAAAGTTTCACGAATTATGATTTATACTACAAAAATCCAAATGAAGATATATTAGTATTTGTTGTGGGGAGACTGATGTCAAGCAAGTAGGCCTTCATAAGCCCTTTTTGTTAACCTCGTGGACAAGGTCTAGACATGCAGAGTACCAGGTACCTTAGTTCTACTTAGAATTTTGCCGAGACGAAGGAGTTCCAACTCTAGCAAGCGATCTTTTACGTGCTACACATCGTAGTAACATGGGACCCACGGCCTTACATCACTTCCGAATGATGGCATTGTGTAGAAGTTTTCATCTGCATTTTTAAATTTTTTAAAAACCTCACTGAGATCGGTGATCGAACTCTCGACCCTTGGATCAGTAGCCAGAATGCTTAACCACTGAGCTATGGAGCCCGGCGCTTAATATATTAATAATCACATATTGTGAAATTTACATTTCTATTAGAGCTTCGTATTAGTGTGTTAATGAGAGTGATTAATAATCGAGACATTTTAACGTGTGAGTGCTAGCGAACTTGTCAATTGCAATATTAGGAAAATAATTTAAACAAATTAATTAAGTTTGATTTAGAGAAAAAGCACCCTGTGCCCAGCCAAGCAAAATAACTCAGTAGAACTTACATAAATACAAAAAAATGCAACATAATAAAATTAATACTAATTTCAACACACTAGAAATATAATTCAAGATCGTAAACTCAAAAGGATCCAAGTACCAACTTTGATTATACTGAGATAAGCACGAAAGGACGGTATATATGCTATTCCTAATAACATACAAAGGGTGTTTGTGCCACTAATTCTAATGGGGGTATTACAGGCTGACATACAATATCTTCTTCCTCTTATATTAGACCCATGGCTTGTTTTTTGTGGTTCCATGAGCTCTCTTTGTAAATCGGGTAGGTAGCTAGCCTTGCCTATCGAAATTGAAGAAAAATTCCCTTGTTAGGGGTGAACGACTACCACAAGTGTGTACGATTTTTAAAATCCGTATAGGCTGTTGAGAATCAAACCCGGGCCGGCCGCCTGAGATTCGAGCATTTGCTAATGGGGCCATCCGCTCACCTAATATACAATATTATTGTAGTAAGTTTATTCCTTGGTAAGTCTAACTCCATGTGTGGATTCTTAACAGTTATGTATAATAGTTGAAGTAGTTTTGTCATTTGTTTATTTGCAACTCGATATAAGGTATTGTCAACAAAATTTAGTGCCAAAAGTGCAAAAATCAAAGTTCTGTGAACTTGGAGATTATTAGGAAGTGTGGGTTTAGCTGGGAACCATTTGTTTTGGGAGACATTTTGGTTTCATGGAATGTGAGGTTATTTCCTGGAAGCACGTCTAAGAAATGTTCCTATTATATAAATGGGCAGGTTACTGACAAAAATATAAGTTGTGATAAATGCAAGAAAGGATTTTGTGAAAAATGTGCTGATGCATTTTTTGCTTCAGCAGAGATAAGAGCGCTACAGTTGAAGAAGGATCGGAAGTTAAAATTGTATTGTGATAAGTGTGAAGCTACGGATTATGAAGAGTTAAACTTAGCTATGATCAAAGAACTAATTGAAGAGAAATTAAAAAGTGGAAAAATAATTTATTAGATGCAGTTGTACAGAAGCTAATCAATTTAGAAGGGGATGTGCGTGCAATGAAAACTGAAGTGTTGAACCTGACAGAGATGCCAAAGAATATACAGATGTTGACTGAGGCGGTACAGACAAATAAGATACAGATGGAGCCAGAACAGAATACAAAAATTCCAACGTATGCAGAGAAGACTAAAGCTAGTTGTGAGACATTGTTGATATATCTGAAACCAGGTATACAACAAAAAGCTAAGGTAACTAAGAAGGAAGTGAAGAGTTGTATAAAACCTGAGGAATTGGAAATTGGGATAAATCGATTGAAACAAGTTCGTTCTGGAGGTGTGGCAGTTGCTTGTGAAACGAGACAAGAAAGAGATACCTAGATTGAAGGTAGAATTTGAGAAAAAGATGAGTGATAATTAGGTATACTGCAGCTGCTATTAATAAAAAACAACCAAGAATTATGATAAAGGGAATAGAAGAAAATATGACGGAAGAGGAAATAAAATCATGTCTAATTAAACAAAATCGGCAGGTACTAGATGAAGAAGTTGAAATAAAATTTGTCCAAAAAATGAAGAGAAATTATTTGGCTATAATTGAGACAAACGTGCAAAGTTTTAATAAAATCATGATGGAAGGGAAACTCAGAGTTGATTGGAGTGTATGCGGAGCTAGTGAATATATCAGTATATTAAGATGTTATCGATGCTATGGTTTTAATCATAAAGCAGAGAAATGCACAAAAGAGCCTTGTTGTAGAAAATGTGCACAACAGGGACATAAAGAAAGCGAATGTAAAAGTGATGTAACTAAATGTTTAAACTGCAGCGCTGTAAATGAAAAACTAAATCTAAACATGGGGTATTTGATGCTGAATGTCCAGTATACAAAAGACAAGTGGAAAGACATTCATTCAGTCATTCATTCATTCATGATCTATAGCCTCTTTTACCTTTTGGTGTCGGGGACCATTCATACTTCGTGGGAAGTGCAAACGAGAAAAAATTTGGTATTTGTAGCAAATAAAGGAATTGGTGCTGAAAGACGAAGGGATGATTTATGTTATGAATGCACAGAGTATATTGGCACATCGGGATGAAATTATATATTTTTGGAAACAACGTCGGTGGAAATATTATGTCTAACTGAGACTCGCTTAACAGCTGATATTGAAGATGTTGAAGTACACATCGATGGTTTCAATGTAGTTAGAGTGGACTCAGATACCAGGCATACAGGCGGGGTTATGTGTTACATAAATACCAGGATAAAATATGAAGTACTTGAAGAGCATGTAAAGCAGAAATGTTATTGGGTTGTAAAAATTAAGGTAATTGGTTATGGGGAAGAAATTGTTTTGGTGATAGTATATCAATCTCCTGCAGGATCAAGTGCAGAATTTTTAAATTTCTTTGAAAAATTTTGTGAAAATATAAGTCAAGAGCGATCTCGTTTATGGATCGTTGGTGATTTCAATTATAATTGGGTATCTGATGACTTCTATGCAGAAAGACTAAAGAGGTGTATTACTGACTGTGGTTTGTGGCAAAAAGTAAAAGAATATACCAATGTATTTTTCGGAAGTATGACATTAATTGATTCAGTAATTACAAATGATTTTGAAACAACAATGAGAGTGAATGATTTGCCAAAAATTTCGTCACACAGATCGTGTTCCTTTGCTATTTATGTGAAAGCTCAAAAGCAGTGCAGAAATATTCGTTGTAAAATTGAAGATGTTGAAAGTGCGAAGAAACTAGTAAGAGAGATGACGTTTGATTTCAAAATACCTGACCTAAGTCAAAGGACAAGTGAATTTATAATGGAAATGAAGAGGGTATTAGACGTAATAAGACCAATAAAAACTGTTAAATTTTCTACGAAAAGTAAGTCATGGTTGAATCTCAGAGTAAGGAATGCAATAAATATCAGAGATACAGAATATAAAAGGTATGGAGTATATATAAATAATCAGAAAAGAAAAAAGAAGATACCTTGATGGTAAGATTGACAATGTGAAACATGATTCTAAATTAATGTGGTATTCGTTAAAGAAGCTATTATCCAATAAATTGATGGATTCTGCAACACAGTAATTTCTCAAAATGAATAAGTTTCTGATGATCAAGTAGCAGCAGACAGATTTAATACCTATTTTATAACTAGTATACAAGATACAGTTAATTCGGTAGCCCATTATGATATGGAAATAAACCTGGCTGGCAGAAACAGAGTATTTAGTGACTTTAAATTACTGGATGCTGAATCGCTAAAGAAAATTATGTTTTTTACTTAAAAGATAAAAGTTGTCCAGATGACTTGAATGTTGCTTTTATGAAGATGTTTTGGCAGGAATTGAAGGCTCCAATCATTAATATAGTAAACACATCAATGGAGGTCGGGAAGGTTCCTAATATATTAGAGACGGCAACAGTGGTGACAGTTAAAAAGGTGGCTGGGACTATAAAGTGCGAGGAGTTTCGCCCAGTAAACATGTTACGTGCACTAGAAAAGGTACTTGAAAAAGCTGTGTACATACAATTAATGGAGCATGTGACTGACAATAATTTATTGTGTAAATTTCAATCTGGTTTTAGAAGACAATACAATTGCGAAACAGCATTGCAATGTGTTGTAAGTGACTGGAAAATGAGCAAAGATAATGGGCAAGTAATAATTATAGTGTTTATAGATTTGAAAAGGGCCTTTGAAAATGTAGATAGAGAAAGATTAATGGAAAAACTGAAGAAATATGGACTAGGACAGGTGTTGGAATGGTTTAGAAGCTATCTAAATAGTAGAAAACAAAGAGTGAAGTGTGGTAAATGTTTATCAACAGAGAGGGAGGTTCCTACAGGTGTTCCACAAGGGAGCATACTGAGACCGTTACTTTTTGCCCTCTATATCAATAATGTGGAAAGTGTAATAAGGCGGTGTAGATTTCATTTATTTGCAGATGATGCTGTTTTGTACTTGGAAGAAGGTGTCTTAGATGAAATGATTCCTTTGGTTAACGAGGATTTAGAAAATGTCTCGTTATGGTGTAGAGCTAATAAATTGAAGATAAATGCAACGAAAACAAAAGTGATGTTTGTGGCGTCTCCAACCAAATATCAGCAGTTAGACATTTTATGGATGTTAAAATAGATGGTAAAAGTATAGAACTTGTGGACAAAATTAAGTACTTAGGAGTGATAGTGGACCAGAAACTAAACTTTAAAGAACATGTGAACTACGTCTGTGGAAAGATTGGAAGAAGATTGGGGTTATTGATGAGACTGTCTAACTGTTTATCATCCTATGCGAAAAAGTTAGTGTATAATACGATGATACTGCCTTATTTTAATTATTGTGGAACGGTGCTGTATGGAGTTGACAATAGTGGTTTGTGAAGACTTCGGAAACTACAAAATAAGGCAATGCAATTAATATTAGGATGTAATAGGTATACGCCAATTACTTATATGTTGAATACTTTATGTTGGATGAGAGTGGACAGTTTAATCAAATTTAATGTCTGATATTTATTTATAATTTGTTTCATGGGGAATTGCCATCTTATTTTGATCAGTTTAAAGTGACTTGTGATATTGTAAATAATTATGAAACCAGAAATAGGCAAGATATTTATGTTAATATTGCACAAAGTAAGGTGGGATTCAATTCTGTTTTTGTTAGAGGAATGATTGCATATAATAAATTAAGTGGTGACATAAAAAACATTAATACGTTTTAAAGGATGTTAAAGGAACTGTATATAAAGAAGGATGGTGGTATTTAGAGTTGATATTTTGTTGAATTTTTCTGAACTTTCTAAACAGATTGTTTTTCTTTTTCCTTTATTGAGTTGTATATATTAGTTGTGCTACACTAGTTATGAGCTGTATATATTAGTTATGCTAAATAAAGAATGATTTATTATTATTTCTGTTTTACTCAAAAGCACCATTTTGGCACTTAGACCTGGCGAACTGACACTGTTGGACCATTTCTAAAGCATGGCAATATATAAAATAGTACTATAATCTTAATTGACCGTAATATTTATTTAAATAATGATTACGTGTAACTGATTCAATATAATATGCAAAAAATAAAACAAACATTTTATTTCAGATTTCTCAATTTTAACATCCCTCTGATCAATTCATTTGTTTTTACAGAAAATTTGTCATTTAATTACACTCTTTTGGTGTATTCATGGGCCTTCTTATTTGCATCCTACAAATAAATTTGTAAGAAATTGTTCTGATGAATTGATTTAACGCTTACAAATTTAAGCTTTTCGTTTTTGAGTTTTTATTTCTCAGTATTTCAGCTTTATTTGTTTTTCTGCTGCCTATTATTAACAACCTTAGCAGCCTGTGGATGCAAAGTGAAATCTATTTACAGAACTGTTTGTTCTTAACAAATTTAGAGCTATCCAAGGCCACTTTTTACCAACACAATGCTTTCATAATGAGTTTATAATAATTGTGAATCTATGTCTAAATGCAAAATGAACTAACTATGTAGTTATCTTCTTCATTTTTTGTAACGTAGGAGTTCCTTATTTCGGACGTTTTTGAAGGCAATCTAATTGTAGCTATTTAACTGTAAAAATATTGCTTATTGGGTTTGAGCAATGTTGCTATTAAGTTATTAGGTAGTTGATTTTACAAAAAAAATATTTTAATAGAATAAAAAACATAAACATGACTGTCCTAAATAATTTCGTGTATTTAAGTGTGTCCAATAATAAAAAAGCATTGGCCTTACTTCGGACACATACCAACTTTTTCAAAAAAGTAAATTCGAACAAAAAGATCTCACAATAACACTACAAAATAACGTAAATGTTTTATTTCACAAACAAAGTACAACATTTTGCTGAGCTATTTTTTCATACAAAAATGATGCAGTATGTAGAGCATAATTAATTGATAAAAGAGTAAACGGGCTATTTTGCTTAAACATGTACAGTCCTCTTGATACAGGGCGGAAAATAAAAATAAGATTCCAGATAGTAATAATTGACGGGCAGGAGTGGAAATGGAACAAGGATGAGGAAAGGTTAATAATTTCAAGACGCAAAAGACCAGAACGGGCAGAAGACATGGATTCAAAAAACGATTAACGGATGGCAATCTTAAGGAGAATATGGAAACGACATGGCAAAGAAACGGTACATGAAGAATGAACTTGGCAACATGGAATATTAGAGGACTACACTGAAAAGAAAAAGAACTTTTAAAGGAATTCGAAGAAATTGATATGAGCATTTTAGCAATTACGGAAACTAAACACAAAGGAAAAAAGGCCACAGAACTAGGAAAAGGACATATAATGATACAAAACGGAGGTGAGCATGAAGAAAGGGCCAAAGGAGGACTAGGGTGCATAGTAGACAAAAGAGTAGCGAAATACATAACTAATTGGGAATGTACATCAGAAAGAAATGAAGATTGAACTGCAAGTGGGAGAAAGAAATAGAATACATTTAGTAATATTGTACGGACCGAATGATGACGAGAAAGCAGAAGCCAAAGATAAATTTTGGGAAGTATCATCAGAAATAGTAGAAAGCTGCAAAGGAAAAGTATTGGTATGGGGCGATCTAAATGGCAGAGTTGGCGTAAGAAATTACCAATCAAGTGACATAATAGGAAAGTATGAAGAGGCAATGAGAAACAATACTGAACAGAGAATTATAGATTTTTGTGTGCTACATAACCTAGTAGTGATGAACACATTTTTGCAGCACATGGACGCGCACAAATACACGAGAGAAGTCCCAAGCAGAAAAGGAATGTGCATTATTGACTACGTGTTAACAAAAAGGAGCTTCAGACGTGCAATAATATATGTCAGAGTTAACAGAAAACCCGAGATAAATAGTGACCACTACCTGCTAAAAGTGAAAAGGAAGATAGGATGCCAAGAAACTAGTAAAGTAGAAATACGAAAAGGCAAAAGGTAAAGAGACAATAAACACCTACAGATTAACAAATAGAGAAGTAGTACTCAAATATGGTAATAAAGTTGAGGAAATGATAAATGTATCGAGGGAACTTGAAAATCGCGACGTAAAGGAAATATGGAAAACCTTCAAAAGCATTTTAATAAACGCGGCAAGAGAAATATGTGGCCTATCGAAATTGAATAAAAACAGAAAGCAAAAGGCCTGGTGGAATGACAGTGTGAAGAAAGAAATCAAAATAAAGAAAGAAAAACCGAAAGCATATCTTCATATTAGAAATAATGACACGTACCAAGATTACAAATTACAGAGAGAAAAAGCTAAAAGAACAGTATTAGATGCAAAAAGAGTATCATGAGAAGATTTTTGCAATAAAATGGAAGCAAATTTTTATACGAATCAAAAATTGTTCTACAAAACATTGAAAAACTTAAGATCAGACAACAAAAGAGAAACAATCAAGCAAATCAAGGATGAAAACAGAGCAGTACTAACATCAGAAGAGGATATAATAGAAATATGGAGACGGTATTATGGGAAATTGTTGAAAAAAGGGACTGGGGAAAAAAACCATGGCTGAGTATAGCATCAAAGGTTTATGAGCGAATCCTGGAAACAGAATTGACACAAGTACTAGACCCACAACTTGAATAATCACAAAGTGGCTTCAGAAAAGGCACGAGTAGGCCTATACACGATCATATATTCACAATTAAACAGATGATAGAAAGGACAAGGAACACAAACATCGAAATATACTTAGCGTTTCTCGATTTAGACAAAGCATTCGACAGAGTATCAAGATCAATTGTGGAGAGCTTAATAAAAAGAAAAATCAACCCAAAATTAATAAGAGCCACAATGAGCTTGCATAAAAACAACAGAAACATCATAAGAACAGATAACATGCAATCACAAAAGTTCTCGAAAAACGAAGGATTATGGCAAGGAGGGATGTTAAGCCCAACACTATTTAACGTGGTCATGGACGACGTAATAAAAAATCAAGAAAAAGAACATCAGAAGTGTGGATTGCTTCTTGCATTCTATGTTCACGCTCTTCTGCTTCGATTCTTATTCTGTTTTCTCGCTCTTCTGCATCTTGTTTTCTCGATTCATTTGTAATATTAGTCCATAATTCTGCTTTTGTATTGTAAATCATCACTCCCTATCTGTTCATCATCCAACATTTTCCTTATGACAGTACAACTATTTATCACTATACCATCCTGTATATTTTTACAGCTTTCCATTTCAATTATCGTCTCCTGCTTTCATATTAGCTAGGCAACAACTGTTATGCTCTTGATTGCCACAGTTGGGACTCAACCAAGGCTTTGTCATATCATTTATTTGAAGGCTCTTTCGCATCCCATCAATTTGTATTCTCATTTGCTGAATTATATCTACCCCTATAACAAAATCCACATTTAAAGCAGAAACTATGAAAAATCGGACATCATATTCCCTTTTATCTATCCTGATCTTTACGCATAACATTTTATTTGGCGTAGAGATCTTTTTTCTTGTTGCAGATAAATCGATTTTGTTTACCTACTTTAATTATGTTGCTTTGTAAAACATTTAGTTGATTAACTAAGTACTTCTTCTTTAACTAATCAAACCATCGCTCCACTATCGATTAGCGCATAATATTCTTGACCTAAAAATTGTTTGGTCGTAGGTGATGGCAAAGTTGGCGAACTGGTTATAATTACAAAAATCGAGGTTTTTTTTATCCCCTGAGGGCTACTCATGCACCTCCGCTATCTCAATTTCAAGTTGTCATTACTGTTGTCGTTCTTTTCGACAAACATGGACTACATTTACACGGTCCGCTAACACCGGTGTTAGAACATCGGTTGTTGTTAACAGCGGTGTAAATTGTAGTGTAAATGGGGTTTAACTCCGGTTTTACTAGAACCGGTTTACTAACGCTACACCACTTCGCCAAGAGGCGTGACGTTGGTAAGCGGGTGTAAAATGTATGTGTAAGTGGATACTTTCGACTTACACCCGTTTTGAAACAGGACTACCAACATAGTTGTAAAGACGGTTGGTTGTTCTGAGTCGCAGTTGTCAACCATACCAACGTCACTGTGTTGAATTGTATCAGCTGTGTTATTAATCTTGTAGGTTATAGCGGTTATGTTTATTATTCTATAATAACAGACATCATCTGACAGAGTTACAGATGGAAAATCTTGAAGCAGTTGGTCACACTGCGACGAGGTTTTATATAACACCGACGTACACTTTAACGCCTGTACAACACCCCTTGTGTAAACGCACGTTTTACACGAGTTTTAATAACAACGGTTTAAATAACATCGGCGTTAAATTACCGTGTAAATGTAGTCATGGTATTAACGAATGGTCTACCCTGGTTTTGACTGTGGTCCATTTCCTGGCACCTCTTCTTGTTTCTTTCTTCTATTAACTCTTCGTAATTTTTCCTGTTATCCCCCTATTATAATATTGTTGTTCACGCAGTTTCTATTTTCTTGTAGGTTGTAATTATAATTGTAATTATTTCTGTTTTGCCTAAAATTGTTTCCGAAAAATTCTTCCAATTTTCTTTTACCAAAATTTTGATACTCTTGCTTATTGTTCCCGGCCTCTCGCTCGTTGAATATTGCCAAGTCATAGTTTTGTACAATCTCCAGAAAATCTTTTAATGTTTTTATATTTTGCACCGTGACTGCTCGTGTTATTTCACCCTCTAGGCTGAACTATTTCTTCTTCAGATAGCTTGGGTGTTAAATATTGTGCCTTATTGTACCTGTGCATCACATACATTTCCCTTGACTTTCCTTTTTCTTGGAATAAATGTCACTATACTTTGCTCTGCTTTTAAATCGCTTTGGTTTATAATGCACTGATATACTTGGAGTTCCTTTAACGTCTCACTAATTGTCTTTCGATCGGTTGCCTTACATTTTTCATTGCTCTATTGCAATGATTGCTTTGTTTCGTTTACCTTTCAGCTAATTTGCCGTTTGCTGACTTATACACTTTTAATACATAACGCTCACATACTTTCTGTACTTAACAAATCATTCTGTATCATTTTATTCACATTATGTTTGATGTAACTAAGCTCAAATCCGTCAGTTACAAATTAAATTGCATTGGCCCTTCCGAACATTTATCATATCTGAAACTCGGAATGTAACCCTTCTGAAACCTGCCTTATCTCATGTTAACTTTTATCTCTCAAATTAGTTACTGCTGCTCACATTAAGTGCATTTATTAATTTAAAGTACTGATTATCTTGCAATAAATAAAACATTTAATTCTGTGCTCATGTTGACCTTTATATTAAAAGAAAGTGCCCAGCTATTAGGGACCGAGAAACAACAAAAAAGAAAAGACTGGTGGGATGAAGAATGTAAAGTAGCTACAGAAGAGAGAAAAAAGACAAGAATGGAATACTTGAAAACAGGGGCACAAGAAGCATACGAAAAATATAAAAGGGCGAGGAACAAAGCACATGACCTATGCAGAAAGAAAAAAAGGAAAGCAAGAAATGAAAAATTAGAAAGAATAGAAGAAGCATACCAAACCAAGAATATAAAAGAATACTATAAATGCATAAAAGAAGAAAAAAAGGGCTTCCAATATAAAACGATGGGTTTATTGAATACAAAAGGAGACCTCTGTATGGACGAAAAAGAAATGGCGAAAATATGGGCGGACTATTTCAAATTGACACTAACAGTAAATAATACAGAAGAAGAGACACGACATCCACAACATAAACATAAAAACAAGACAAAAATTCCAACCTATGAAGAAATGTTGGAAACAATAACAAAACTAAAAAATAATCGAAGCCCAGGGTGTGATAACATAGATGCAGAACTAGTAAAACAAGCCGATAAAAAAGTACTCGAAAGGTTATACCAACTAATAAAGAAGATATGGGAAACAAAAACAATTCCAACTGAATGGACAAAAACAATTATATGCCCAATTTACAAAAAAGGTGCCAGAAATAGGGTATCAAACTATAGACCAATATCACTGTTAAATGTGGCTTACAAAATACTGGCACATTTGATAAATAAAAAACTAAAACAAGAATCGGAGCACAAAATTGGGAGCTATCAAGCTGGCTTTAGAGAAGGGAAATCCGTAATCGATCAGATCTTTATCATACAACAAAGTCATCAAAAATGTAATAAGAAAAATATCCCTATACATGCACTATTTATAGACTTTAGACAGGCGTATGACAAATTAAAAAGACCGGAAATATTTAAGGCGCTGGAAAACTTAGAAATCTCGGAAGATTTAATAAACCTAGTTAAAATGACCCTAAAAATCACAATGAATGCAGTTAAATTTAAACAAATATTATCCAGTGAATTCCAAAGTAACTCAGGGCTGAAACAAGGGGATCCCTTATCCACAACAATCTTCAATATAGTGTTAGAAAATATACTAAAAGAGACTAATGTAAACATGAAGCAAAATATTATAACAGGGCCCTATCAAGTTCTAGCCTATGCTGATGACATAGTAGTATTAGCTAGAACAAAAGAAGAGTTAAAAAGAATCGTCATAAACATCGAAGAACAAGCAAGGAGGGCTGGTCTGGAAATAAATGAAGATAAAACCAAATATACGATACTTACGAACAAAACACAAGAAGTAAACCAGAACATGTCCATCCAAATACCAAGCACAGAGAAAAAATATAGCTTCAACTATGTGAACAAAATAGTGTATTTAGGAGTGGAAATGAATAGTAATGGTCAACAAGGATCAGAAATAGATAGAAGACTAATGATGGGAGCTAGATGTGCAGCAGCCCTGGACAACGTGCTAAAAGACAAAAACATACAAATAAAAACAAAAATCAGACTATACAAATCAGTAATAAGACCAGTAGTAATGTTTGGTGCGGAAACGTGGGTGATCACAAAGGTATACGAAAATAAGATAAGTATATGGGAAAGAAGAATACTAAGAAGAATATTTGGAGGAATAAAGGTGAATGAAGAATGGAGAAGGAGAACTAACCAAGAAATTGAAGATTTATTCCATGAGCCAAGTTTAATTGCAGTTATTAAACAAAGCCGACTACGATGGTTGGGACACATAAGTAGAATGAACAAAGATGACCCAGTACGAAAAAGTCTAGAAAGGGAAGCAGAAGGAAGAAATAAGAAAGGAAGACCGAAAACCACTTGGTGGGATGATGTGCAAGAAGATATAAATGCGTTGGGAATAACAGATTGGAAAACAAAAACTAAAGACAGGAAAGCATGGAAGCATGCTATCAAAGCCATAGGCCAATAGGCCTGCTAGTGCTGTGTATATATATATATTTGAATCCACAGAACCTAGGTATATTTTCTAAAAAAATTTAATTGTGGGCTAAAAATTAACAGCTTTTTTCAATCAAATCTACTCAAATCATTCCGGACTACTGTCGGTTCAAAATTTCTATCTTCCGGCCCACTTTCCTATAAACATTTCTCCAACTCTGCATTCATCAGATATTTCTGCTCCATTACAGTAACAATTACAATCCCAGAAGCTCAAAAACTGTCCACAACCGACAATAAAACGGGACAAAAGTGACAAAAAATATAATTTTAGAAAATAATGCTTTAAATTTTTTAAATTAAGATTTAGTATCTTATATTTGATCTTACTACTAAGAGATGTTTTTTGTAAATTTTGTTGTGAAATGTGAAAAACATATTAAGTTGTTGTATAAAATTATTTTTCTTCGGGTTAAGCTCGGTGCAATGTCGATAACCCTAGTGCCACATAGTGATGTGGGTCAGGTAAATACCCAGTGGGTAGGGTATTTATAAGTGGGTATTTACCTGGGTATTTACCCCTGGCTCGGGTAAATATCTAAAAACTGGGTATTTATCAAATTTGTAATATTTATAAAGCTGAGCTTGCCTTTACTCGCCTAATGAAATAATGTGCATATGAATATACTGGAATATTTCATGTAAAATAACAGCTTAAATATTTAACATTGAATAAGCATACATTCATATAGATTAATCGTTTACCGAGGAAAAACATTGTAGCTGACGAAGTTTATAAAAGTAAATAGACGCAAGAAATTGCATCCTACAAATTTATAAAAGGTACACCGAAGTACAGCGTCCGTGATAAGTATAGGTCGGAAGTTTAGGCGTTAAAAATTATTTAAACAGGCAAGAATTGAGGCACTATAAAAATGCAAAATAGGCAGTAAAAACAGGCATTTATTTTACCATAAATGTAATAGGAAGAGTTGGTTTAGGCGCTACTGTTTAATTTTATTGTTTTTTGTGTTTAATTCCTTCTACATGCCGAGTTTGAAAATATTTCTTTTCATAATTTACGGCTTTTTCACAAAATTTACAATAGGGTACTGACCTGTTACTAGTTAACACATCACTACCAAATTTATTAATTAACTTTTGTAGTTTCTCCGTCGTTGTGCACGTACTTTCGGCATTTTTATATGCGCACAAGGACCGAAAACACGATCACGGCAAAGTTCAAAATCAAACTGCAACCAATATCCAATTTTAGGACTAAAAACACATGGCTAATTCTGAATTTTTCTAACTGTTGTTAATAAAAATCGTACTAACTGATTTAATTCCTGTATTGAACGGTTTATTATTTCGCTGCAGGTGCTGTGACCTTCAAGGGTGGGTTGAACTCTTGTTAAGCTTTTACTATAGTCATAATTATACCCATTCGGAGTCACGTGACTTTTGTCTGCCACTGTTCATCTTTAGTAAAATAGATGAAATGGAAGACATTCGAAAAAAAGGCATGTCGATTAACAAAAATTAATTTTAAAATTCGACGTTTCTAACCTGTCAGTTTATATTTTTGGTGTAAGTTATTGAGATAAAGATAATAAAACCTAAATTAGTTGAGCAGGAAACTGAAAATAAAAAGAAACCACATGCGGCATAACGAGTAGTCATGATAACCTACAAGACGAAATATCAGTTATTACCCTAAAATTGCATTTTTAAGAATCGACATATGTAGTGTCACTAGATTATCACGTGATTCCGAATAGGTATAAATATGACTATACGGACAATACAAGATAGGAATTTCTGCTCAAATTTACTCGGTAACGACTTTTATAAGAAAACTCCATTAAAATTAGTACTTTCAGGCAGTATTTCGGTAGGTTTAAGATATATTGCTTTAATAGTACAACCAAATAGGCGTTTATACCTAAAAATGGCATTTATGTAGATAAGCCACTAAAATAAACATTTTCAGTAATTTTAGGCATTTTGCCTAAACTTACGGTCTTTACTGATAAGTAAATGATATGGCATTTTTCGAATCACAAAATTATATAAGCCATGTTATATATTTTCGGCAGTAGATGATGTCAACACAGCTATTTTATTCTACATTTTTATGTAATTCGAATAGAGCACCTTTACTTACTAGTCAATCATACTGGTTAGATTAGCATTATGATATTTGTAAATCAAACCATAAATACTCGTTTAAATACCCATTTTAGGTATTTCCCCTAAAAAGAAACACCTGGGTAATTTACATAACTAGTGCGCTAGTGCCACATAAATAGCACATCTTTAAATCCCCGCCACCTGCTTTAATATCAACCTATGTAAACCAAACTTTTTTGTGCTCTAAACAGATGTAAATGAACACAAATGCAACGGCAGATGCACCCGTTTCCTATAGCGAGTGTATTAAAAAGCCTCGTATGTATTTGTTAAATTTGCTAAAATGTTTTCAAACCGCTTCCATTAACTTCTGGTATTTTTTATATTGCTTGAGATATGAGCACACCTTATCGATACAAATACATTAGAAGCTTGATAATGTGAACATTTGAAAATATGAACAGTTGAACACTCAATGTTTCGTGTTAATACTTGGTAACATGAATCCTATCACTAAGTACTTTTGTTCAATTAAAAGATTGTTTTTGCCTTCAAGGTTAGCATTTTCATGCTTAGTGCATTCGTTATATTGATCTTCTATAGGAGTGTAAATATCTAAATTAAAAATTTTCACCAACCACATTAAGGACAGTTTTTTAAGAAGCTGATTGCCTGTTCTCATTCTGGCATTTCCCTACATAATGGCTGTGCATTCCTCGACACCGAAAGGTAGAAGAGGATCGGATTATGTATGTATGTAATGTCTGAAACAGTGAAACTATACCATGTTGTCTCTTGGTGTAGTTTACCGAATGATGCTGTGCAATAATGACTTTCAATCTTTGGCAACGAATTCAAAAACTCTTCAAAATTCTTTAGAACTGCAGATCTTTCGGTAGTACCGGCTTCGGCTTCTGCGGCTCTTGATGGACCAGTTGCACCATCTAAGATCCACGAACGGAATGCTTTTTCGCCGATGCACAATGTGCTTAAAAACATTTTTTAAAAACATGTTTCTTTACTTTATCATTTATACATTTGTTCACAGTCAAGTAGAATTTGAACCCTACTTTTTTTCTCAAGCTTTCAGCGTCAGTATTATTTCTCCTGTGCTTTGGACGCGTTGATAGATTCCAGAAAGCTGTTAAAAGGATTAGCAATCCTTCTCGCTGATTGTAGAACATTTAAAATTTTGTTGTGAGCCACCTTTTGAAGTATGCTCTCCCATCTTGGACCTTCCACTTTTGAGTTCTTTGATATTTTCCATGCTCATTTTTCCCTTAAGCCGCAACTGCAAATTATTTTGTCTTCAAATTTTGATGGCTTATTCAATTCCCCCGATCCCGAACTGAAATCAGCTCAAGTGAATGTGGAGGCTACTACGGCTGTTGTATCTGTTCTTGCATTACTGAGAGGTAGCTGCACCAAACGAACACTTCTACTTCTCCCAAACATTATCAGCTCAACCTGTTTATCACCTATGAAAAAAAAAACCTTATGGACTACTATTGCAATAAGTCGTAAGTCATTGAAAATGAATAATAGGCGACTATTGCAACGTGTTGTATATCAACACACAGCGCAAGTTAGAGGCGTAATATTTCTAAAAGAAGACAAAAACACCAGTTTACTCAATTTTTGGTCACATGAGCTCAGAGCTGTTCCGAGTACAGACAAAAAGTACCGGAGTACCGAGTACAAAACTTTACTTAAAATGTAATCGAGTACCGAGCACAAGTACACAATGAAAGTATTCGAATACCTATGCAAGTACAGAGTACCGAGTACAGAGGAATGCAATGGTAAAAACAAAACACAAAACTTTTTAAAATTCTATTTTATTGGCTTTCAAAATTGTCATCTGTCAGGGCATTGCGACGTGGTCTGTTTACCAGCTTCGCGAATGTAAATAATCGTTCTACTGCGGCCGATAATGGCAAGCATGTATTATAGCGCACGAAAAATGTTTTCATATTCGGGTAATCATTCAGCATTGACAGATTGGTCCATTTATCTTCAAGGTAATGTAGAAGTTCAAGTTCAATTTTAGACTTCGTTTTGTCTAGAATATGTGAC